>QGSO01000172.1:173575-414382 GCA_011037825.1 Carya cathayensis
AGAAGCAATAAACTCAGAATAAATCAGATAAACAAAGAGAGAATTGCCTTAAATTAGCATAGACAATCAAGCATATTTCGGAACTAGGTTACATTGTTTTCCTAGAATAAAGAAAATTTAGCTTATGCTAAATTTATAATTCAACATAAATGAATTCACCATAATTGTTCTGAGAATATTGGAAGAAAATAAATGCTAAAAAATACTCCTCGCAGCCGTAACTCGTCTTCAAAAACTCAAGGAAATGATTTACTGCTTTTCTCCCGTCTATGCTCGTGTATGATTCCAACGTACGTGCAATATGTGGAACTCCTTCTCCAAAACAGATGACTTGAATCCTTCTAGCTGTGTTTTCTGTCCCAAAAAGTGTTCTCCAGTCAAAAGGTACAGCCATAAAGTGAAAAATCACTTTTATATGCTCTGACTGCAGAAAATCCTAGATCTGTAAAATACGATGTTCGCTCGAGCGAGGTGTCAAGCGAGACTCAAGCGTTCGACTCTGCTTGATTTCGCTCGAGCGTCTTATCGAGCGCACATCGAGCGTTTGAATCTGCCTAAATTCGCTCGAGATGCCAAAAGCCTCCACTCGAGCGATTTTGTTTTCTCGCAACCTGCTCGAGGTCACTGTCGAGCGAGACTCGAGCGTTTGAATCTGCCTGAATTCGCTCGAGCGGCCAAAATCCTCCGCTCGAGCAATCTTGTAAATCTGTAAAATGAAATATTTCAAGTCATCAGTGGTAAGTATAGAACTTCTAGGATGGGATTCTTGATCGTCACTCCTACGAGGCTCTCGGACTTTCTTCTGAATGTTCAATTTGGAGTATTGGACCCGAGAGCTAACTGCCCACCTTATTGTTTCACGTCTTTCCTCTCCCTGGCCTCACCTTTCGGCCGCCTTCCCAATCTCTCTTAAGTGCCCCCTTCCTCGATTGTTCTTCCAATCATTCCATTCCCGATCTCATGGGCGACGTTAAGCCCGTAACGTATCCTCTGCATTTACAAAGTCATCAGCTCTGTCCATGAACTCTTGTAGGGTAGCAGAGGTCTTCCTCTTCAATTTGGTTGTGATCTTGTAGGGTAGCAGGGGTCTTCCTCGTCAATTTGGTTGTGAAGGGGCTTCTTCGCCAGATTCCTCCTAGCAACGCCACCAGCGTGATCTTTTCATTCTAATCATCGGGTGTCATTCGTTCCCTATTAAATAGGCCTAGATATGCCTTCGGACTTTCATCTTCCCTTTGTTTCATAATGAGTAGGTATGCAACTGGCCTTCTTCTTCTCTAACTCACCATAAATTGTGTTAAGAATTTTCGTCTCAATTCTTCAAAATTATCGACAAATCCTAGTTGTAAGGCTTCAAACCATCCTTGGGGCAATCTCACCAAGGAATCCGTGGAGCGTCATGTGGGCTTTGAAAGTCTCCAAATACTCGACGGGATCCTCAACCATCATACATCTCAATCGATGGGACTTGAATTTTGGCGAGAGGGGGACCACCATAAGTTATGCATTGTATGGCTGATTTGTGCTGGTGAGCAACTGGTCTACCGAGGAAGACGCTCCTATCTTTCACGCCATTTCCTCATATATGTCCATGAGGCCTCGCAAGTCATTGTACATTCTCTTCGCCTCTTCGTCACTATGGGGCATCCTACCCGTGCTTTGTGACTTCGCCTCCGCCCTATCGACCTAGCTTGGCACATGGCATCTTCACCCAACACTCCATTTCTTTGCCGAAAAGCCTCATTTTTGCATTGTAGGGCCTTCAATTCCAATGTCACTCTCTTCAACTTGTCTTCCAACTCTGCTAGCCTATTCTCCATATTCACAAAGGATGCTTCCTAATCCTTAGTTGCCTGAGATCGTGTAGTGGCCGGCATGTGAAAGGCACGTTAATTTGAAGGAAAGTAGATCCCACAAGCGGCACCAACTATTTTGGACGTGTTTCACACTCCCGCTCACTTTAACTTGGAACCAAAGAAATGGGAAAGCTTGAAGGGTGTGGAAACACCTCCGAAGCCTAAGCCAAATATATTGCTCAATCTAGACAAAGGAAAGCAAGGGTTCTATTTCGTTACTTGATTTATGATCAGCGATACGTATATATAGACTGAGGGGATCCCTTAGGCCTCGTAACAACCTGATCTCCCATTTGAAACCAAGTATGTATGTCATTATTTGAATTTCCCTCGCTGCTTAAACCTTATCTTATTCTCGGGAGGTTGTTGGAACAACTTAATTGATATAAGTTTAAATGGGATATTTTTATGCAGATCGTGTATGGCAAGACTAATGTTCGTAGGCTGTTTAGGGGTGTTTATCTAGGGCCTGCTTCTTTGGACTATGAAGCTCTTGGGCCACTTGATTGGGCTTATAAGGTCAAAGGGGAGAGATCCTAACCCTTCCACTATACATATTATCAATTTAAAAAAAAAATAGAGAATCTAATTCCTAGAATTTATTATGCTTAGGATCTACATAGGCATTTAATGAAGTGAATTAAATACAAGTCTTGATACAATCACGGGAAAACTTCAAGGGCAATTGTGGGGTATCACAGCCCGTGAATTGCGCGTTTTCTCGGCCAATACCCTTTGCTTAATATAAAGCGGACTATAGATTTCTTTGCATACAGATCAGGTATATAACATTAATTCTTTAACACTTACTGCTACTCTAGTAGCCTCCAGGGAAAAGAAATTCCTATATCTCATCAGTTTTGTGAAATAATCAATGCCAATGACAACTGCAAACCAAATTGCCAATGTAGCAGGTGAAGTACGGTAGTTTCCAACAACAAAAAGGAGGCATTTCCCACATTTAGAAGATCTTCTTCAAGAATATACAGACCACTGATGAAACAGTAGAAAGGATGGAACATGTAGATAAACTTGACAAAGAAGAAAAGAAAAAAGTTTCCATTTCAGTAAGGAAACGTCCTACTATTCAGCCAATATTAGTCATCATCCATTCTATATCTTGCCGCATGTTACCCTCCAAGGGCAATGAGTCTACATTGCCAAATAAGGGCCTTGGTCTCTTCTTCAAAGCAGCAGCCTGCAAACTTACACCCATTGGAGAAACTGGGCTTCCAGTTGATGTCAAGCAGCTTTCAACAGAGCAGTCGCCAATGCGAGCAGGCAGATTAGAAGTGTTATTATTCTCTAAAGCTGAAGCAATTTCGGACAACGAGGGAAATTTCATGGTCTCGAGTGGAGCCAGTACTAGACGGTCATTGGAAACCTTGATTGCCAGTGCCGAGAGCTCTTCCCTAGTAGTTTCAAGCCCAGCAGATTCAGCAGCCTGATCATTCAGAGCATTGCAAGCCTTCTCCAGTATTGACTGCAGGTATTTTCCTTGCGCTTCAACCCGAAGTTGCAGATGACGCTGCACCTGTTTTGAAGAAAACCATTAAGGCCCTATGGGTAAAAATTATTGACTTCTACTACTTACAAGCCGTTGTGTAAACACATCATCTATTGTGAGACCAATTACAATTACAAAAAAAAAAAAAAATATGTCAAAAAAGAAATACTATTTTATATTAGCTGAAGTGGCAAGCTTCCACATCAATGGTACGATGCCTAGTGTGTGTCAACAGGCAAGCTTGCAAATAGTATTTTTCAACAGTATTTAGGCCATGGCCCTCACATTGAGCTTGTCTAAGTGTAAAAATGTGCCACATTATACGAGATTAGCGTGCCATGACCCGGGGTTTTTCGAGGAGAATGTGGTTTGGTGGTTCATGAGGCAAATGCCAAATAAGTATACCATAAAACACGTCTCTGACTCTATAGAATTTCATAGATCAACCAGCACATGTTCAGGCAACCCGTATCGACTTCCTTATACCTGTTTTACACCGCAATCTCATATACACAAGAAAAAAACCTCCATACTTCTCCTTTTCTCACATCTCAAATAACCACACCCCTTTTTCCTCCATGACATTGCCTTCCCATATTTTTTTATGCATAAACATACTTTTAATGGTTTAGCAATGCAATTTAAAACTCAGGTAGCAATTTTTTATTAAAAATAAGGAGATCCAAAAGCGGTATTTCAGGTTAAGGACACATTTGTTCAGTAAGTAGCATTTGGCTTAGTTCATTGGGAAGTTTTATCCAAGATGAAGTAAAAGCTATTATGTTAAAGCCTTGAAGTTTGAAAAAAAAAAAAATCTCATAAGTGGTTTGTTGTCTTTTGACTTCCTTATGGCTCATCCATGCCAGTGGGTAACCAATTGCGAGCATGGGCAAACTCATTTATGCTAATCTAAAAACTTAATTAGCTACATCACATTAGCCAGCCAAACAAAAGAGAGAACACCAACCTCCAGCTGCTCATGCAGTCTTCGCTGGACTTCCATTTGTACCCGCAATGCCTCAGTAACTTGGTAACCACTGTTTGAAGGATGAAAATTCATCATCATATGAAGCAGGGATTTACAATTCTGCGTACGAAAAGGAAAAAGATTGAAGACTTATGGCAGAAGGAAAAGATGAGTTACTCTTTCAGGTCTTGCGCTAGCATTCTTGAAGATGGCGATAAAGATGAGCCAGTGTCCAGACTTTCGGCCATGCATGAAGCTGCAATTCCAAATGCAGAGCTAATCAATAAGAAGTTCAAATGCCAATAATTTTTACATTTGAGATGAACTAACCTATCCAGACACATGCATATTCTTAAAACCTAATCACATGCATAGTTAAAAAGAGGCATTTCACAGCTATTTTAACACTTCTGAAAAGGACATTTTTATTTCTCCGCCATAAATAAATGAAACCTTTTTTATTTCTCTCCATCAGTGTGTTATTTTTGCTAGAGAAGCCAACAATTGGGAAGTGGATCTCTTCCCATCATTTTTTGATCGGTTGTATTTGAGTCTGGTGGGAAGCAACAATGATGATAGATTGATATGTAGCACATCTAAGAAAGGAGTTTACATTGTGAAGTCTCTCTGCAATGTCCAATGTGCTCATGATAAGACCTCTTTCCCCTGGAAGCTTATTTGGAGGAACAAACCTCCCCCTCAGATGAATTTCTTTGTGCGACATTGGGGAGAATTCTTACATTGGATAATGTGAGGAAGAAGGGTATTGTAGCAATCAATAGGTGTTGTATGTGTAAGCAGAATGAGGAAATAATGGATAGCCTTTTCTTGCATTGTGAGGTTGCTAGTGTTTTATGGAATACGGTTTTATGCCTATTTGGGATAGGGTGGGCGATGCCTTCCCTGGTATGGGATCTCCTAGCATGTTGGAAAGCACAGTTTAAGAGAATCAATGCGTATTATTGTGGAAGATGGTGTTATAACTCAAGTACTCATTTCTTAATACTCCGCATTATTGGATAGTGATCCGCAATAACCGAGAGTCTTCTATTTCTACACTCCATCAATTGTCAGTACTTTTTCCCTTTGCTGGTTAGGTGGATCTCTTGTATACTTGCCGTGTATTGGTTTCATAACTTTCATCCTCTTTAGTTATTTATAAATTTTAACATACTTTTCAAAAAACATTTATGCGACAAAGCATGCCCGAAAGTTCTACCCTGGTTTCTTCCATGGGCTCTTTTTGTTGGACTTGTCATAATGTTCTGGTAGTTTCCTTCTATTCAGTAAGACGTCATCAAGGTATTAAAAAATCTCAGTATAACAAACATGGTTTCCTTGAGGTAAATAGAATGTGCAAAATTCAAGTTTTAACGAAGATTTGAGGTAAATACCATCCTTAGAGCTTTCAATTGATTCCTTGCAAGATTGTTTCCCCAAGCGGTATTTCTGCAAGAACAAGGCATAAAGAGTAGAAGTTGTGAATAAGACATCAGGAGAAGATTGAAGACAAGAATTACTATGAGTTGAGATTTCAGAATCATGTGCTCCAATATCTTGTTATCACCAAGCCTCAAACAGTTATCAACTATCTCCTTCTCCCTTCATTTGGATCATTGTGCCAATAAAAACGAGAAAAAAAGGTGGAAGATCGTGCTCGATTGAAATAGTATGATAACAACAAACCTGAAGATGTGATTTCAAGTGATAAAGGGTGAGCCCTTTTACTCCCATGGTTCTCATAATAGTCTTAGGTGTTGCTTCTGCAATGCACGTCAACATTGCACCCCAGAGGTTAATCAACAGTTCATCAAGAGTTCAAAAGTCTCAAATAAGAAGCAAGCTGCCATATGACATAGAGGCATTGACCAAACAAAAGTAGACGTGCAGAGCTGGGTGCAGTATAAATCTATAAATCACCCAAGCCTGAACAAATGTTCATCAACTAAGTTTTCACATATTTCTATTAGAATTAATAAGTAGAATTTATACTTGATCATAATCCAAAACTGGAGCAGGAGATAATGTCCCTTCCCAAATTAGGGCATAATGGAGCTTTAAATTTGTTTTTCAGCATAAGATCAAGGGCAGCTTCAATGTCACTGAGTAACCAGTAAACTATGCTAAGGACACAAAAGACTTGACAGTCTCCCAACGTGTTTCAATTGAACTCAAGAGCCAGTCTAGAAAAACAAATTTGGTAGTAGAATTAGGAAACTGCCACACATCCAAGCTTATATGATTTGATATGACTACGTTATAGATAGCTACATCAATCCTGGAAACTAAAATGTGGTAATAGCTTTTGATAAGTTTTAGAATAGAGGACATCGAGCTGTCTGTTAACCTCAGGTGACTTAAAAAGGCCTCTTGTATGTATCGATTTCTAACTAGATGTTTTCTCTTGTATACATCATATGTACTGGGCTACGCCTATTTCTCTATATATATTAATAAAATTTCTCCTGCTTATTAAAAACAAGAAAGGAATTAAAAAAAAAAAAAGATAAAAAAAGCCTTGCCTGTAGTATCTAGTGATAGTTGACTCAACCAGTTTACCCCATTCAAGTGAAATTTGGAACATTTCATCACAGATATCAAAGGGCAACAGGGCTTTTCTTGAACTTCAACAAATCTATATATTTGATGTTAGAATACATTCTTGTGGCGCATTCAACATATTAATAAACCTGGCAGTTTGTGTTGAACATGATCAACAACCACATCAGACATGTTAGCATCTTAGTGGCTGGCAATGCTAAGTTTATAGTTCTTGCATGTGTCCTTCCAAAATTTATCCTTCCAGCTGCTTCTTTTTTCCCAAATTTTTACTAAATTACCTGAACTTTTTGCCAAATAAACATGATCATGTGCACAACTAGTCTTAAATTGACCAAATTCATTCTTTTATTCAATTTAAGAAGATTAATCGGACAGAATAGCCATAACATCTCATCATTTGATCATCCCATCAAAGCTTTTAAGGGAATATCCTCTTTAATATCTCCCTCCACATTGACAATTATGTCAATAATGATAATAGTCACACTTGTTACCTGCAACCACTCCCCACACTTTTCTGTTTCTAGGTTTCTTCTTCAACCTCCGATTTGGCTACACTCTCTTTTACATCATGTAGATGGTCCACTTTAAAGAAAATAAAAGATTATACACTTTTTCATATCTAAATAAGAATTTTATGAAAATGATAGTAGTCAGGGTGGCAGGTATTGCAGAGACAGTAGTGCCATTAGTGATGGGCCATGGTGGTGACTAAGTAAGCAACAGTAACTTCATGGAAAAGTGATAGAGGGTGGCTTCATCATTGAAGCAGCATAGTGATGCTTCTGATGCTGATTAGGCTGGAAACCATGATGATGGAAGATTGACCTCCAGCTACTGTACATTCGTTGGTATTTAGTAACATGGAGCAAGAGGCAGAATGTAGTGGCCTATCGAGTGCAGAGGCTGAATATAGAGCTTTGGCTCATACAGCCTGTGAAATGATGTGGGTAACATCTCTTTTGCAAGAGATGATCTTCATTATATCTGGCACCATGAGGATGTATTGTGATAAGCAGCTATCTACATTTCTAGTAATCAAGTGTTCCATGAAAAAATCAAGCATATTGAAGTTGATTGTCATTTCATTAGGGACATGGTACTGAGATATTGGCAAAGAAGCCAATTTAGACAGTGGGGCTGGCACTGGCAGGGGCAGGAGGTCTGTGGTCATGCAAAAGTGCAATGTGGTACCAAAGACAGTGAGTGAGGCTTTCCCAAACCCCTATCAGTTCATTAAATGTTAAGAGCTAAAAACAAAAATGCAAGGGAAAGAAGGCATTGCAATGACAAAGATGAAAAAATAATAGAAAAATTCTACAAATCTCACTCCCTTCCCACTTCCATCCCACTAAGATGAGGTGGGTATTATCTATCAACTTTTGAATTTTTAAAATAAAAGATGATATAAGGATGATAAAAGCATCACATATTACATAGTGCAATGAAAGTGTAACGGGAGTGTGGTATGTAGTATACTGCAGAGTGATGATGATGATAATAATAATTACAATAATAATAATAATAATAATAATAATAATGTCTAGGACAATGAGATTGTGATATGAGGTTGAGACCTAGTGACTCGCAAATTGGTCAGGCTTTTGTGACAGTCCATTTGCTTGCAGTTGGAAAACTATGTTAATAACGGAGTCAATCATAATTTGTCTTTTTTTGGCTTATAATGTTTTTAGTTTGTTAATGACAATAACTGAGAGCAAATAGTATCGCACATATACATAATAAGTCTGTTTGTACCGAGATTCTAGACTGTAGAGAGAATGGTAAGGTTGCAAAGTCGGACACTAGGATTGGCACGGTAAACTTCATACTACCATTGAACACCATATCAACACAGACCAAAGTTCTCTGGAGAGAGAGAGAGAGAGAAGACTAGCAGTATAACTGACAGAAATCAGAACCGATGATGACAATATTAATAACAAGGATAAAAAACAAAATGGACAATATGCTGTCAAGCTTGAAAATATAAGGAAAATGGTGGCAATAATAATTTCCTGCCAAGAAAGAAAAGCACACACCTATAATCACTTAAGCTCAACACAACCAAAAACTTAAAACAACAACAACAAAAAACGCTTAAGCGCCAAGATTCTTTAAGTGAAAAGAACCCAATAACCAAACCACAATCAAGAACCACAAAACCCAGCATTTGTGAGGACCCATAGGAACCATAAAAGAGAGAGAAAAAAAATGAACTAGAAATACAACCAAGTCCAAGAATAATATTAATATAACACTAGTAGTACTAAGTATACGCACTGTCAGGGCCACCGAGCTGGGTCACTGCGTCCACGAACCTCTCGTGGAGCTCCGCAGTCCACCGGAGCCGGGGTTTCGGATCGGAGGTGAGGACCAAGCAAGCGTCGCCGGGTAGGTTCGTCCCGTCCAGAGTTCCCTGGAACTCGGCGTGCCCCACATCGAGCGGAAGAGAGTGAATGGCCGAGTACATTGCCGAAGGCTTCCCTGGAAACACCCAGGAATAAAGTTCGTTTCCCGAGAAAGTGAGGGGAGAAAAGCGAACAAATAAATCGAGAAAGTAGAAAGATCAGGTCATGAGATGGGAAGAGAGGGAAAATGGGTGCCTGAGTTCGGGGCTCGGAGCCCCGAATTGGTAAGAGAAGAGAGGAGGATAGAAAACAGTGTTGTCTGAGAGGAGAGAATATATATTGAGTGAATAAGGCATGCAGAGGATGGACAGCGATGTCCTGTTGTGTCTCTTTCTCTTGTTTCTCTCTCTTATCTCTTTTTTTCTCTCTCTGCTGTCTTTCTCTGAGAGAGTGCGTGACTGTACCATCAGAAAAATTATTAACTTTTTTTTTTTTTCTAAGCATCAGAAATTATTAACTATTTTCTAAAAAATTGAAGCCAATATATTTATCACATCACAATATAAATTATATTATTGATAATTAAATTTTGAAAATAATTGTAATTATTTTTATATATATTCTCTTAATATAATTGACTGCATCATATTAAATAAAAATAATATAATCAATCACAACAATAAAATATGTCAAGCACAACAAAATATTATATACAGTAAAATTGCTTTGAGAATAACTTCGATTTGGTGAAAAATATAACTGATCTCGGCTAACTCTTTCTCCCCTCTCTCTCTCTTCCCACTCTCCTGTCAAACGCGGAACGTCTGCTCGGTGGTGATGAATTTACATACATAGACACAAATGGATGTATATCTCCAGCAAAATATATGGCCAACATATTTTCATTTAGCAGGACAGTTTGGCTGTGTAGATCCCCATCTTTTGTTATTAGTTTGGTACTCTCTTATATTTCCACCTTTATAAGGTGGAGGCTGCATGCATAATAGTTTTCCTTTTATGAGACTCTTCTCATCATGTTTCAAAATCCCAGTAACATTGAAAGCTACATTGGCATGGATGGTGGTGTTGTTGTCTAGGTTGATTAGTAATAATCTGCTTCCTTTCTGTATAATGAAGAACTTTATCAGATCACAAAAATTAGAACATAGTTACCTGTTTTGATTATTAAATACATATGGAACTTACAAAAACAGCTTTGAGCAGTGAGCATAAGCCTTTTTTTTTTTTCTTTTTGGTTCCAGAAAAGCTAGTTGGAAGAACACCGTAATGAAGAGAGCATTAAAAAAATAAAAAATCTTTCAACAGTTTAGAAAGTATCAGACCTTCGAAGTGGAAAGAGAGAGAGAGGCATATGGAATTTGGATATTTGGTTAGCTTCAATAGTTTCTATTTTTCATTTGTTAAAAGGAAAATACTTAACCACAAAAGGATTATACAAAAGTAAACTCACAAGCATATGTGGTTTGATATGGTACATTAGATTGTACAATTACTTTTATTATAGAATAGATCTAAGGAATTTCATGAATCCACATCAGTTTATAAATTTATTTTGTGTAATTTCTATGTGTCTATTAATAATCACAGCTATCACAAGTTAATGAGATGGTTTAAATTCCCTCTCAGCACCCATGCGGACTCTAGCCTCTCTCTTAAAATTTATATAAATAATTAAATATATTACATTTTGTGACAAGATAAAAATATTAAATAGTATATATTTTGAGAGTCTAATATTTCTTTACTTAGAGAGAGAGAGAGAGAGAGAGAGTAATGAAATGTGGAAACATGTTATCTGGTTGGCATTGGAGGGATTTGTGTTATTATAACTTTTCTTTCTTAATAATTCATTTCAATTAAGCTCATCATGGTGTCCATTGACTAAGAAAATCAATGAAACTGATCATAGATTATTCAGATGTAGTTTACGGTCACATCTCAAGAAGAGAACGGGCACTGCCTTTAGTTATTACAACGCTAGCTATCAATGGAAATCTACACCTTCATTTCCTAATTTAGATCATGAGCTAAAAATTCAAGGTTGAAAGATAATTGGATAGTTAGGATCACATCACCAAGGACATCATGTGTTGCAACTCATAGGGGAATAATTAAGGCTTTGTTTGGATTTAAAAATTATCTCAATTCATTTCATCTAATCATTACAATTTTTTTAAATTTCTAAATAAAATATAATAAACAATTCGATTTTTTTAAATATCAAAATAAAAGTTAAGAAAATGCTAGCAGAGCCTCCTCAAACTTACTGTTGATGTATTTTTATTTTTTTAATTTTTTTATTTAATGATTAAGGAAATGATTATTAGTAAAATTATATATTTTTTTATTTTTTTCTTATTGATTAAGAATGTTAAAAAAATATTTAAAATAATAATAATAAAATGACATAGAGCCATTGAAGAATTATATAATATTTTGAAACAAAGTGATTAAATAAAAAAAATTAACTATAATCTTGTAAATGGACTCAAAATGATGTTGTTCTCTATTTTGAATTTTATCATCTTCTTTCATAATTTAAGTAATTTTTATTTAAATAATGAACTCAAAAAATTATTTAAAATATGAGAAATTAATTAAATAAGATTAAAAATAATAAAAATTACAAAACAAAGGCAGTAAGAAAAAAAGAAGACAGTAAAAAGACAAGGCTGCCAGACAGTCTGGGACCCTGTACATAGTTGGAACAGTGTTTGGTATTTAATCCGAAGAAGAAGAGAGGCAGAGATTGGATGACAAGCTGACAACAAACTCTCAGACAGACAATATGTCTTCCAAATCTCCAATTATAGTGATACCACTGCCGTTCCTTAGTCTTATTGACAAGACCCCCTCTTTCCCTTTATGGCCTAATTTTTTTTATTTTTTTAAATAAAAGTAAAATAAATAAATAAATAAAGAACTGTAATTGGTGCAGCAATTGAAGGACGTCACACCCATCAATATAGAATCTTTAGTTAGCTTTTTGCATTTATTATACAGATAAAAAAATGAGTGAAAGAATCTGTGCCCTAGGTTCTATTTTCATGCATATGACAAAATTATTGAAAAAGTTCGCAGAGAGCTACGTTTAGATATTAAATTAAGTTAAATAGAATTAAATTTTTTTTATAAATAATAGTAAATTAAATAAATAAAATGAGTTATATAGAGAAACTCATCTAAATATGTTTAATGTTAATTTCAGTTTAATAATATTTATAAAAAATTAAAAAAGATTGAGAGTCCTACGTATAAGTAAGTTTTGAGTTGAGATGAATTTAGTAATTTAAGAGTTGGGTGTTTAGATATTAAACTCAGTTTAAAATTAGACTGAATTAAGTTGATCTTAATTGATTCTTACAACCAAATAGGGCCTTAATCACCCATTTAACAAACGGAACTGTTTCAAACACAAAGAGATTACATAAAAATAACCTATAAATTGATATGACTTCAAGAGATCTGTTAGATTTGCTTTATAATAAAAGTAATTTTACAATCTGACGTATTATATTAAATTACATTAATTTATAGGTTTACTTTTGTATAATCCTCTTATGGCTAAAATATTTTCCTTTAACAAATACTTTTGAAGTATATAAGTTTTGTGTAATCCTTTAAAAAATAAAATAAAATTTATCGTCATAAAATATATTTTTTCATGTGAATTTCAAATGAATTATACCTTTTTTTTTTCAAAAGAACTGTGCAAGATTTATACATATTAAAACTGTTCAAATATTTTTTTATTTAAAAAGAACCTACCATTAAGGATTGGTCAATATTAGATAATAGTGGTAAAAAAGTGATGTAAAGGTAAATTGGATTGGATGGGTGGGTGTAACATGGGGATGGGTTGCATACACACCATACCTTTTGCTTTAGCCCTAGCTTGTTTTATCAAAAGGGAATAAGTACCTGAAAACAGATTGCTTAACCATTCTTTGCCTGCAGATTAGAGAACAACTTTCGGATGATTGCCTTCTTGACTTGGTTTGTAAGGTACCTTTCCCAGAAACTAGAGGTTTTTTTAACCAAAAAAAAAATATTTAAACATTTTAAAAAATAAAAATCACAAAATTATTAAAAAATACTTCTTTAATTATTAAATAAATAAAAAAATAAAGTCGTTGGATATTATCTGCGGGAGTAGAGTTTTCCTTACATAGAATATTGTTTCAAGCTTAAGGGGCCGGCAAGCAAAATCATCCCTAACCAGCTAATTAACAGTACTGTATGAACCAAAGATGTCCAAAGTGGACTGTGATTCAAGATTAAACAATGTTGGGAAAGGTCTGTAGATGGGCATTAATGTCATTTACCATGATTTTAAAATTGCATCTAAAGGAGACATCAAGACATGTACTGTAGTAGTGCTATTATATTATTTTCTTAGACCAGTCTTCATACCAAATGCAAAACAATTCTACTGCTTATAAATCTTATATTAATTTCTATATTAGAACCCATAATAGCTATTTAAAAAAATTAATGATGATGGTAAAATGAATACTATAGGATCCTCCTAATGATTGTAAATTAATAATAAGAAGAGCACATAAATATATATAGTCTAAGCAAGTAGGTAGCACCCATACCCCAATCATTTGTATCATTACTAAACCAACACATAGAGACACACTTAGTTTATACACCCACACAAAGATATTTATATATATATATATATTTTATTAAAAATTAAAATCCTTGGACTCCACCAGTACCACGTGCCTTGATTTAGTCCAAAGAACATTAATTGGCACATTAACATATAATTAATACATAGAGGCACATGATTTTGTAGAGGAATATTGGTTAATTATTGGTAATTATTGTACCATTTCAAAGTCATCAATTGTTTCCTCCATTATTAAATGGCTGAGCTTAGGGCTAGTGCTTTGAAATATACATTAGATTTTTTTCTCTCTCCCTCTTTCTCTATCTTTCTATTCTGTAATAGTTATTCTACTCATCATCTATACACCACACATCACACTTGACTTTTTGTTTTTTTGTTTTTTTTTTTTTCATTTTTGCTAAAGTAAGGAATTCTTATTCCCATCATCCATACACCACACAATTGATAAGGGAAAAAATAAAATAAAAAATAAAATAAATAAAAATTTATGCAAATGATAGTGTGTGGTGTATGAATAATGATGAGTAAGAATTTTTTTTGTGCAAATTCAAGCGATGGATAAAATTAATTTAATTTTGAAGGGGGCGCTAAATCTATACTATGATGACTATTGATATGTGTATATGTATATGTATATATTTATACGCTTTGTCATTTATATAATTATTAATAAATATACATTTAAACTCTCTTGATCCAAAAAAAGAAAAAAGAAATCCCAACAGTTTTTGTTTCTTCGAGTATATGAAGGATAAGATTGAATGAAGGGACTTAGGAGAGGATATGAAAATAACAAACGTTAAAGGTTTAGAAAAATGCAACTTTTTATTTTTATAATATAATATATATATATATATATAATTATATATAAACGAATATAGATATGTGTTCATATTTTATTTTAAATTTTCTCAGGTGTATATATATATATATATATATTCATTTTTACATTTTAGAGTCAAAATTCATGGACTTTAAAAACTATTTTTTCATACTTTAATGAAGACCCAAAAATTTTATAAGGAGTTAGAAGAAAGTTTTTATATTTATGAGAATTTTCAATTTTTTTGGGATAAATTATTTGAATTTAAATAGTATTGGTTAATTTTCTTTAATTGGGAGGTTCCTTCCGCCAATGGTTCGATCGAAACATGGCTACTTTACTCAATAATCAAGGTCATTTATCATTCTAGACATTTCACATCCTTAAGTCTTGATATTTAAGGTCAAGGCTTTTAGAATATGCAGATGAGGGAGATTTAAAACTAAAGTAATTGTCAATCTCAAGAGCTATTCATTAATTTAATCCACAATTAAGGTAAGAGCTGTGTTAGCACGAGATCGATCTGTCCCGTCAAGAGTAAAAAAAAGTTTTTTTTTCCCTTTCGTTTTTTATGTACTTAAATAATTTTAAAAATTTATAATATTATTAAAAAACACTTTCTTAATTACTAAATAAAAAAAAATTATCGGAACCCAATCGAGACCCAACTAGATTTATTCTAAAGGTAAAACATATAGGTTTTGTTTAAGAAGAAATAAAGTATAAAAGATTTGAATAACAATTTTCTCTAAGATTATTCAACCAAAGATTTTTAAAATCTCATTTTGATGGACATTGAAGTAATTGGAAATCGAAAAAATTATGTCAAGACTTTGATTTTTCTTGGCATCAATTCATAAAGTTCTTTCAAAATTATAGAGATTTTTTTTACCTAAAGTTACTTTGTCTTGACTCTTGATGCATTGGCAACGATACTATTTGTGAATAGTATTTTGTCAATAAACTATTAATTTTACTCGTGAAGAAGAAGAAATAAAGTAGATTTAAACAACAATTAACTTGAAAAATTTTCAACCAAAGATTGAAAAGATTGTTTTGATGGACTTTGAAGTAATCCTCCTCCTGGGCCTTAGTTCGTACATCCCTTGTATTGGAAATAAAAAATAAAAAGGAACATGAATACTTTGCTTTATCTTGGCATCCATTCTCAAACTTCTTTCAAAATCATAACAGAGACGCAGTTGACAATGATACTGTTAGTGAATAGTATTTTGTTAAGGAAAATTTCGTCACACATTATCTTACTTTCCTTCTATTATGTACAACATGATACATTTATCACTATTAGATAATCCTTTATTAGATAATTTTTTTATTATCCAATAATGACAAATGGGGGGAATAATTTATTCCCCCCACCGAGTTCACAATGGCGAGAAGCTTTTAGATTGAAGGACACGAAGATGACATCAATTCAAATTCATTTATCACACCATGTTAATGAATCCATTGATTCCTCACAAAAGGTTTACTTGCTTGACAAAACAACAATCATGCAGAGAGTATTGCATTTCAAAGAATTACTGATAACAAGACAATAAAAGGTTAAGAGGTAAACAGCTCAAATCATCTTTTAGACCTCAAATCAGTTGATCGTAGGAATTGGGGTAGCATTGAAGAGAATAAATGACATAATTCAAGCATCATGCGTAATGGAGGAGACAATCCAAAACACAAAATCATAGCTAACTTCAAAACACAATTCCCATAGCAATGTTATCATATAACATCTACTTGAAAAACAAATGCACCGTAAATGAACCCCACTCAAAAGGAAAACAGTGTACCAAAATCGAGAAGTAATTTAACAGCAACCCAACTGTCCTCTGCATTACTATTTAAAAAACCCGTCACTATGGATCAATATTTTATGGGAGCAATAATTTCTAGATGGGAACCGAGTTTCTCCTCGGCAACCTTCTCAGCTTTGACCCTCAGTTTTGTCAACTGCTTCTTTCTCTCATAAGCAACCTGCGACCTCTCCTTTCTCTTCCTCTCAAGCTCCTACAGAGTTAAAACAGTTGGACATAAGTTAAAAAGCATTTACAAGAAATATAATTAATTAGTGGGCAGAAATGAATAACAAAATACGAAAATTGATTTATGAAACTGACTTCTTGACTTTCTAAACATTAAACAAATGCTAATTCAAGAACCACAACAGATGCGAAGTCAATTGAACTTCTGACACAACTATAAATATTTGCATTGCACTGAAACACAGCACAAATTGAATGCAAAAAAGGAGTTCATTCAAACTTGAATAAATTTGTTCTTAAACGCCACATGGCAAAGGGTATGACATGTAATGCCAAAAGTGAGCCATATGACCGAAGCACTTCATTTAAGACTGAGCTTCAACGATATTACATATGACATATGTTTATCTAGATTATCAAAATACAGTGTCAATACTCTACTAATGCAATGATATGACTGTAATAAGAATCCTAAAATTTTTCATATCAAAAACTTACCCCACAAATCAAAATTATAATTCCCAAAACGATCAGAAAGTTTACAGAAAGCACAATTGATCATCAGATTGTGAAGTCAAATCCCACAGACTTCTAATAGTCGTAACACGTAAAAGTGCAATAGGTAGTCTAACTAGAAGGTACAAATTGCTGTAAAAAACAAAAAAATCCTACATCATTTAATGGTATATCCAATATATAATAATAAATCATGTCAGTATGCCACAACGGGACTCATCAGTAAGAACCTTAAGAGATGAAATAAGAAAAAATAAGAGATGAGAAAATGAGTTCTTGGAAGAAAAAAAAAAAACTTAATATTTAGAGGTTGTAGACAAAATGAATCATAAAATGCAACCCGAATAGATAAACTCCGAGCAGAGTATAAAGCCAACAACATAATTAATAAACTAATATGAAGCTAAACAGTATACATATTACACTAGTGACAACTGAAAACAAGCAAAAATTAAGCAAAGACCCAAAGGAAAAGACAAAAAATAAAAAAAGGATGCAAATTTCACCTTAATAGTTTCGTAGTGGTTCCATCCAACTTCCGAGGAAAGTTTGCCTAACAAGCAGTACTTGTGTCCTGCTTGAAGCCTCAAAACCCTGTTCCACAAAACCCAGAGGCAAAAATCATTATGTTTGAAAACAACTAAAAAGTAAACAATTTCCAAATTGAAATGAGAACATCGAATGAAGAAAAAACATTACTGACTTGAGAGCATCAGGAATGACCATCCGCTTGATCTTATCGTACGGAGGTGGAATCCCCTCATAGGCCTTCAATCGAGCAAGAGCCGCGGCTCCACGCTTGGTCTTGTGTGGAATCATCCTACAAACAACAAAATATCCCTTTTATTTTCCGTTTACCAACTACAAAGAGGAATGAGCTATGTTACGGAAGAAATGAGCTATGTTATCATTTTATCTCCCCAAATCTCTAACGGAAGCAAGAGCATTGGTTTTAAAAACAACAGATGGATATAAATATATGCACCCGCGAATGGTGCGCCAGAGGATCTTAGAAGGGGCACGGAAATGGATGGGGCCGTGGGAAGGCTTGGTGTTCATTCGCTTGCGGAGGAACCTCATGTACTTCATCTTCTGGCGGACCAGACCCCCCGAGATGGCGATCTCCTCACACCGCACCACCACGACCTTCTGCCCGTTCAGCAGCTCTTTCGCTATGATCGACGCCAGTCTACCCAGCATGTGATGCCGAGCGTCCACCACCACTCGCTTCGCACAGATCCCTGATCCCGACACCATCTCTGCCTCTGTCTCTCTCTTCCGGGGTGAAGCGGCCAACGAGTCTCAGTGTACGAGAAAGAGAGTCTAGGGTTTTTGGGGCTTTTATCTAAACTTACTTTGTGCGGTTAAGATGTGATTTGGAGCAGCATCGGACGGCTAGTAGAATGAATCAGAATCATGAGAGGTTGGGTATTGGGTCAATGACTCAATAGCTTGACCCTAAAAAATGGGGCTTTTGGGCCTCTAGTTTTTGGTCCACTAGTGAGAGTGCCCGGTTGTAGAGAACCTTCAATGGGTGAATTTCGATCAGTCAATTTTTATTCTTTTAATGATTTATGAGTTTTAATTTTAAATTATTACAGAGAATGTCACGCTGTATGTCTGATTTTTTTTAATAAAATATAAAACGCTTATTTGTCGACTTCTATCGAGAAAATACCTTCTTAATCATAGACACCATAAAATAAATTTATCTTTGGATGAAAAAATTGGTATGTAAGTTAATTTTATGTAAATTATAAGAAAAATCACTTTTATTGACAAAAATTTTAGCGACGGTATAAAATTCTTAACTAAAAGTTTTAGATTCAATGAAGAAAATTTTAAATTTATCTCTAATAACACTTTTAATGATCCAAATTGTTACCATTGTTTATATTGATCATAAATAAATAAGCGAAAAAATTTCTCAGAGTAATTGTGATGGTAATTTTAGAATGAGCGATGATTTTAATCATCATTAATAATCTCACCACAATAGAACATTGCCAACGAGTTGCACTTTTGTTTATAAATAGAAAGTTTTAGGGAAGTTATAATTATTTGTCGGTTAAAATCTAATAGTCGACTCTTCGCGGCTTAATTTATCTTTGTAAAAGATAAATCATTGATATAAAACTCATATTTAACAGTTCATCTGCAACGAAAAAAATTTTAAATTCGTCATTAATATCACTTTTAACGACCAAAATTATTATTATCGTTTATATTGATTGTGAATACATAAGTAGGAAAAATTTTCACTAAATGAAAAAATAATTGTGATGAAAATTTTAAAATTAACAAAGATTGTAATCGTCGTTAATAATCTTACCTTAGTAGAGCATTGCTAACAAGTTGTAATTTTGTCATAAATAGTAAGTTTTAGTGAAGTTATAATTATTTTTCAGTTATAGTTTAATAATTAATTTTTTGCGACCTAATTTATTTTTGCAAACGGTAAATCTTTCTCAACAATATAAAACTTTTTGTCATTAATATAACTTTTTAAATGTCAAAGTTATTATCGTCATTTATATTGATTGCGAATATATAAGCAAGAAATTTTTCCACCCAAATGAGAAAGTAGTTGTAATGATAACTCTAGAATTAGCAAAGCTAATAATTTTATCGCAATAAAGCATTGCCAACAAGTTGCACTTTGGTCATAAATAAGTTATAATTATTTAATGATGATACACCTACAACAATTTTAATTTATTCTAAAGGTCAAAATGTTGTAGAGCAATGATAATAGCTTAAATCTGCATAATTTCACTAATTTAAATAAAGCATTATCATAATTAGAAAGTGCTCATTCATGTATTTTGTTTTAGTGATATGGAATATTTACTTATTTTTCTCAATTTTAATGATATTTTGAGTAATTATTACCAGTTTTAAATGAAACAATTTTTTTTTTAAATTTTTTAGGTAACATGGCCTTGGGGTACATACCACTTATATGGGACACGAGAGCAACGTATAAAAAGGGTGTGTATGACTTTTAGGAGGAGGGGTGCTGCACAACATAAACACAACGAGGAAAAAAAATATTACACCCAAAGTTGCATTGTGAAGGAGAATGGAAAAAAATTGGAGTTTCCTTTTTCGTCTTATTGCTATTTTTACGTTCTAGAAACAATATAATTGTTATTCTTCCTACAATTTATTTTAAATATTATTTAAGAGTTTATTTATTTTTAGATTTTGGAGTTTATTTTCGTAAACATATCTACGAAAATTTTTAACTAAGGTTGTGAATAAAACCTCATTGAATATTAGTAATATTCTTATGAGATGTGATTCCATCTTCAATTTTTTGTACTCAATGACTAATTGTTCTTGCTTCATATCAATGGATAGAAATAGAATTATTGATCATGAGTTTAATCATGATCTAAAATCCTTTTAATCAATATAGAAGTTGATTCATATTTTGGTTAAAAAATAATATGAAATCAAATATCCTTTGTCATTTGCTTTAACAAATACAAGTGATAATTTAGTTGAACTCAATTTGTTTGTTAAACGTACTTTTGATAAGTACAACAAAATGGATAAAAGTTGGATACATCTTTAATAACGGTATTTATATTCCCATCATGTTGATAAATATAAATTGTTACCGGCATTTATTTTTTATGTCGGTAAATAAGAAGTTTTGCCGGTGTTTATATTGTTATGCCTATAATAACGTATACTTGTTCTGGTGGTTATAAAAATGCCGAAAATGTATTAGTTATGATTAATGAATTTCCTCTTATACTTTTTTTATACAATCAAATTTGTTATTTTTTCATGTCAATTCCACTTTCCCTCTTTCAAATTCCTTAATAATAGAATTGCAGCTTCAAATCATAATTTAGCACATTATATGTTTCAAATTCTTATACATCTGTTTGTCTTTTTTAATTTTAGAAATTTGTTGCAATTGATAAAAAGAAAAAGGATAATGATAAACGTGTCATTTATTAACATCAAAATGGGTCAGATTTAAGGGTTCTAGTCTTCATTTAAAAATCTCCTTTATTTCTTAATCTTTTTTAAAAGAAATTAAACTGATAGGAAATGACTATAGTAAATTTATTTATTTTTAAATGGTTAAGGATGTTTAAAAAATGATTAAATAAATAAAATAAAAGAACTCATTTGTACTTATGTAAACATTTGGTATGCACATCTAGTAGTCACCCGTACATTGTCCTTTTTAAAATCCAAAGCTGACTGGCCTCCTTGCATGAATAATACTCGTATAAATTGGTCGGTCCGGTCCGGTCCAAGCGATAGACCGAAAATTTATCATTGAGTAGTTGTGAATAGACTTCTTCCTTAACTACTGAGTCCAATGTACTGTTCCATATTGTTGTTGAGAGCTCCCTGAGTCCATTTAAACAAACTTAACAACAGAATCATATAAACGATAGACCATATCCAAGAAAATCAACAAAAACACTAGAATATTATATTAGAATAGTACCATACTTAGAATGTATTCGTAGTATTCTAATATGTATGATAATATGACTTATTATCTTCCATATTTAGTTTATTGTGTAAATCAATCAGTATTAATTAATAGCATTATCTTATTGGATATTCATTATTTTTCTAGCTATTTTATTTTATTTTCTACAAAAAATATACCATTAAAATATATTTAGAGAAGATATATCATAAAAATCACAAAAATTCCAGATTTACAAAGATCAAACCGTAACTTCAACAATAGCTTCACACAGCTTGCACTTGCACCGAAATCCATATCCAACCACAATATTTCAAGTTCAACATATAACTCTCACAATATTCTTCAAAACCTACACAAGTTAATATATCTTTCTATCTAAAAACATAACAGACATGGAGTTTCTACTTGCCCAACAGAAATCTGGAAATCTTGAAGGAGACAAACGCTTCAATGCATGACTCTCTTAAGCCTTCTCGGTTTCACTAGTATAAGTGAAGGAGGTGTGATTTTTGTGTAGAACTGTTTGTGTGTAAGTGGCGTGAGAGTGAGCAGAGAAATGAGAGGGGCTTTCGGTTTGCAGAATACAAAATGAAGGAGAGGAAAAAGAAGCTCGGCAGCAACAAATATTAGGCACTAACACATTCTCTCTCTTTGCATTAATGCTTCATGGACAAGTGTACAAATTTTGATAAATTGGATAGTGAAAAAGTGGTACAAATGCTATGAACTACCAACTGATCTTGTTTTCTAGGTGGCATGAGACGTTACCCACAAAGGGGATTTAAGCTAATGATGTGGCAACCCAAACTACAACAAATTTTACTTTTAGGCATGAAATTTGTTAGGGACGAAATTTAAATGTACTTTTTTGGAGACAAAATTTAAATTTCGTCTCAAAATATGGAAAACTGTATAAAACCGTTTGAACAGGAGAATATCCTTTCAAACAGGATATTCTGGGATGAATTAAATCGTATCAAAGTATAAACCGTTTGAACTAATCAAATTCAGTTCGAATAGATAATTAAGCATGTTCGAAGGGTGAATAATCTGATCGAACGGTGATTACCTTGTTCGAATGCATAAACAAGCATTCGAACGGGATTGTTTAATTGTAATAATATATTGTTAAAGAGGTCCAAAATAGTAAAGTAATATTTTAGTTAAATAAATATTACTTTAAAGATAGTGTCATTTTTTCTATTATCGTGAACGTTAAGTATAATGAAAAGAAAACATTAATTAACAATAAAGAGGCTAGCAAACACTAAAAATAAAAACTATATATTAATTCCATCCCAAAACCAAAACTCAAATGCTCGATACAACATAAAAGAATAAAATAATAACTAACAATATCTATTTATTCAATAAATCAAAATTCTCCTATAAGGTAGTTAAGCATCCATACAACTCCTTAAGCTTCTCCATGATGGGCTCAATGAATTCCTCCTTCATAATTTGGCAATGCTCCGCCAGTAGAGCTCGTACCTCATCCAAAGTAGCCACAGCAGGCTGTCTCTCAACACTGGCAACAACAGTAGAAGTTGGATTAGTAGGCAAAGGCAAATCCTATACTGCATGAGTCTTCAGCAAGTGGCCATTGCTCTTGCTAAATGTGATTTTGTTAAGAGACCCCATATGTGGCAACTTTCTCTCACTTGGAGTCACTGTAAACCCCGATCAAAGTAGGATGTTAGATATCAGCAGTACGAATTGTAGACTACTTCCACCTAAATGCCGTGACTCTGATTGAATGTGGAGGAAGAAATACAATGCCAAATCAATTGGCTCTCCCTGTGCTATTCGTAATAAAAATCTGGCTCACTCAATCTCAAAATCAATATTATGTTTTTTTGGATCTTATACCCGACAATCAGATTAAGCATTCTGAAAAATGCTATTCAGTCGGCCTATCGGATCACCTTGCTGCCATCATATGGAGGAACCGAAGGGTCTCGTACCAGCTGACGAACCTGATCATTTGTGAAACTATCATCAGCTACGTCATCGCCGCCTCATTTTTATCCGAGCTAGCATCCAGCACATCGGTCTCTACATTCGACACTGGCAATGAGGATGCGGTCGGTCTATCTGCTTCAGATGGTGCAGTCACTACTCTCGGTGTAGCCGCCGCAGCCGCTAGAGGATATGCGCTGGGCATGCGCGGCATATCAAGGTACTTAGCAATAACGTAGGGAGAGAAGATGATACTCAATCCCCAGACTGATAAGTTGTAGCACAAAGCATCACCAGACTCCTCTCCCATGAAATGGTAAAACGCACCGACCATCTCAGGATATGTTGTTCCCCTCTGCCGACATATCGATGTCCATCCTCGATCGGTGATGATGTTGTGTATGCTCCATCCCTCCCATGCCGTTTAGTAGGTCGCGAGGCCTATACTAGTTGAGTGGGAGATCAATCTGGATGACTTTGGTGATCCCATGCTGCTCAATTGTTTGATCTCGAGAACGTTTTCTTCCACTGCTTGCCATTAGTATACTATTGATCCACAAAAAAACAAGAGAAGTAAGAATATAATTAAAATAATTATGTAATTATATTATTGAAGAAGTATACTATATTGAAATTAATTGAAATAATTAGTTCGAACAAAACATATTTTGTTTGAACATACGGATCCTATTCATTCGAACAAGCAACAACTACATTTGAACACTGGAATTTGTGTTTGAACGACCTTTTTGGTCATTCGAACTCAACATGCTGCTATTCGAACTGAAATAAAGCTGTTTGGTAACTCCCTATTCGAACGGATTCCAATCCGTTCGAATAAGTGCTGGCAGACAGCATCTTTCATTCAAATAACCTTCAAATCCATTCAAACAGACATTGATCCATTCGAATGGGAATTGAGCTAAACAAACATGGTTGAGTCAACTCAGCCCCGAATTTAAAAACCAAGGATTTTTTATAATATTTTGTTTTAATCGGTAGAAATGATGGGGCTTCACTCGTAAATCATTTATATTGATTATTTTCTTGTGATTTGGCCCCCAAAACAACAAAATGGGGTCTGATTGAATCAAAATCCGCCCCCTCAAAACCTAACTTTATTTCAAAGAAAAAACTAATTTAATAAATAGGATGAGGACCCACACCTCTTGTAGTTCGTAGTGGAGGACGTATAGTGAAGTTGGTGGCTGCGAAGGGCGGAGGAGATTTGGGTTCATTCGAATGATTTGGAAAAAATGAAAAACTGTATCGCAAGTTATATAATCATTATTCTTTTGAACGGACAGGGTATTCGTTCAAACTTACAGGGCATTAGTTCGAGCTGACAGGGTATTAGTTCAAACGAGATATATAATAATACTAATATATATAAGACCAAAAGGTAAAATAATATGTTTAATATTACTAATACTAATATATAATACTAATATTAGTATTAATATTAAGACCTATATATAATATAGTGTATATATATATATATTATATATACAATAACAATAAGATATATATACTAATATAATATAATAACCGTTGGCTCTGATACCAACTACGTACACCAGGATATATAATATAATATAATTAATATATAAATATAAGTAATCAAATGCATGAAGTGTAGAAAATAAGAGCAAGAGACATGGAAAAGAGTTTACAAGAAAGAGTATTTGAGAGTGACGAGAGAGAGAAGGATTGGGAATGGCTTCAAATGAGAAATTCTGAATGTCTTCCCTTACTTACAACCTGCCTATTTATAGGCATCAAAACAATAGCTTACAATAATATTACTGACATGTACAATGACTACAATAACTCATACACAGTAAATAGGCGGCTACATTTATTAAACGTAGACAGCTGAACAGTTGCTGGACGATTTTTGATTGACGAGCATCTTGAACAATGTTCTGATAATGGACAAAAAGGACAATAATCTTATGGAATTACATAATCTGAAGGTCATAATTTGCAAGTTTCAGTTCAAACGGATCTTGAAAATCTATCATCTGTGAGGGATAATATAATGAGTTGTTATGAGAATGAGAGGCCTGTTAAGAGGGAGAGGTATGTTGTAACGGTGATGATGTTGTCTGCTATGCTGGAGATTATCTAACTTGATAGTCTTCTTTTTATCACTATCCGAAACTTGTGACATTATCTCATCTAATTTTTTCAAATCCTTTTTATTGGTAATTGTTGCTAATTGAGTTTGGAATCTACTTCTCTGAACTAGAATCTCAGGGGCCTTGGTAACTTTTGACAATATTTTTACAACATGATCATAATTGTACTTTTCCCACCATTTTACAGAAGCTTGACGGGTCAAGAACATAATGTTTTTGAGAGAATGATGAGATTTAATGACATATTCTCACTTCATAATCCAGTTTAATTTGGTTTTAAGGAAGAAAATGCGAAGTGGTGGACAATGTGATAATGAAGGTGGATAATCATTTTGTAATGTAAAAGTCTGAAGACTCTCCTGCAGAGGTTGAGGAAGAATGAGAGATTCTGGTCCAAACTGATCCCACCATATTAGGAACCATCGTAGGAGAGTTTTAATTTCCTATAGTTTGTCAAAATGGAGGAATCAGGAATGACGTAAATTCTTGTTCTGTCTTAAGAATGTTTTGCTCCATGCTTGTTGATAATCATAATAATCGAAATAGGGAGGATCATACGGTTGAGAAAATCTTCTTGTCAGATATGAGCTTTTTCACCACTGTTCTAGAGTAAGAACTTGTTTAATAATAATTTTGTGAAATGCAATAATCGGAGTTGCAGGCGGAGAAGGTTGGGATTGTAGAGAACAAGGGATTTCAGAAATAATAATAGAATCTGTATTTACTAAAATAAATTCATAAAAATTCTGGGTTTTCGTAATGTTTTGGGGAACATAATGCCAATCTCGTAATAGAAAAGCATCAAGTAATTTTTGAAGATCATATAAGTGATGTAATTCTGATTCAATAGAAAAGACTGGATGCCAATGAGTTTTTGAAGATAATGAGAGTTGCAGAAGGCTAAGATAATGGTGGATGATTGATAATTTGCGAAGGAGTAGAAGTAGAAGAAGAAACAGCTTTTGAGTATATAGGTAATTTTAGAGAGGATAATGATGAAAATGGATTATAAGATGGCCTAATGTTTCGTGGTAATGTCCCTAGTACTGTATAGGATTTTGGTGTGGTGGAAGGACAAGGTGAAGAATAAGAAGGAGAAGATGGTTTGGCATAGAAGTATTTGGATTTTATTCTGGACTTTGAGGAAGATATGATTTTCCCTGTAAGAGTTCTCGGGATACAAAATCAGGAAGAGAATTAGAATTTCCTTTAATATGCTCAATATCAAAATAAAAAATACTTAAAATAACTGGCCATCTTGAACATATTTGTTTAGCAACCAAGTTTTTAATATCTTTGATTAAAACTTCCTTGGCTGATTTACAATCAATTCTAAATAAAAACTTTTGATTCAAAAGATCATCTTGAAACTTAGAAATGCATAATACAATAGCCAAAATTTCTTTTTTAATAGTACTATAATTCTTTTGAACAGGATTCCAGTATCTTGAATGGCATCGAATAATTTGTTCATTTTTGTCTGATAATTTTTGTTTCAAAATTCCTCCATAACCAAGATCGGAGGCGTCTATTTTAACAATTTTAAAATCATTAGGAGATGGGAGTCCTAAGTATGATAATTTCTTAACATAAGCCTTTATTTGTTTTATAATATTTGTATGTTCTTATGTCCATAGAGGTGGATTATTTTTTAATCTTTTGAATAATGGTTTACATAACAGTCCAAGTGCTCGATAAAAATCAGCAACTTAATTTAGACTTCCTAGAAATCTTTGTAGCTGTTGCTTATCTTTTATTTCGTCAAGAAATTTGTTAGCAAATTCTATAGTCCTACTTATTGGGGTAATAGTTCCTTGTTAAATATCATGTCCAATGAACCTAATCTTATTTTGGAATAATTTAAATTTAGATGATGAAACTACTAATCCATGTTGTTTAATAATTTGGATAAAGGTATTTAAATGCTTCCAATGTTGTTCAATCGATGAAGAGAATATTAATCCATCATTTATATAAAATATAGAAAAATGAGTGAAATGCTTAAATATTTCATTCATAATATTTTGAAATTCACTAGGAGTATTCTTTAATCTAAAAGGCATAACATTCCATTCATAATGTCCAAATCGGACTGTAAATACGGTTTTATATCTATCTTTTTCAGTAATCTAGATTTGCCAAAATCCGCTTTTCATATTAAATTTTGAAAATATAGTGGCATCATAAAGTTGAGATAATAAATCTTTTTTATTAGGAATAGGGTATCTAATCCATTGTAAAATTTTATTTAACAGCTTATAATTTATGACTAATCTAGGAACACCCTTTCTAATTCAGTTTTTTTTTTTTACATAAAAGGCAGTGCAACTCCATGGTGATTTACTTTTTCTAATAAGTCATTTAGATAATAAATCATTAGTTTATTGTTTACAAAATGTGATGACCCGCTTTTATGTGTATTTTCACTGAAGGAATATTTTAATTTAATTAAATATTTTATGGTGCTTTTATTTTAAATTATCGAGTTTTAAATGGATTTTTTTAGACTGTCGGATTTAAATTGTGATTTAATTTATTTTGGCTTGTTTTTGGTTTTAAAAATTTAAATAATTGGTTTTACTAGTTATTTATTTTATTTTAGCTTATTGATGTGTTTAAAATATTTTATTGGTGTTTATTTATTTATTTGATGTAGTGTTAATTTATTTTAATCGTTTTATGTTTTTACCGTTTTCGGCTGATCAGTTTTTGGACTTCCGACGTGAGGACTGGACCTCATTAATTTTCCTTCATCTTTTCTTTTCCTCTTCTTTTTCTTTTTCTCTTTTTTCTTTTTCTTTTTCTTTTTTTCTTCTTTTTCCCGTTCGGTTTCTCTCTCTCTCCCCGCGTCTCTCTTCCTCTCTCTCTCTCCTCACCCACGCCGTGAGGCATCAACCGCCCAGCCCCGCCGTTCGCCGGCGCCGTGTCCCTCACCGCCCCCACCGGTCGCTTCCCCTCCGGCCGGTGACCATCCCCTCCCGTTCCCAGCCCCAACCGGCCGGCCGTTTGGCCGGAAAAAGCTCCTCAAGCCGCACGGTTTGTGGCTCGATCCGCCGCCGTCGCTCCACCTCCGGCCACCACCTCTTCACCACTTCTTCCCCTACTCCTTGCCGACCTAACCCACCCATCCCCGGCCTCAAACGGTCACCGGAGCGGCTCCCACGAGCTCAACTCCGATTTGCCCTTTTTCCGCCCCTACCGGCGTTTTCGCCGCCACCCACGGCCAAAACTCACTTCCACTAGCTTCATAAACATCTCTAGACCTTTCCCTATCAATTTGGTGTCTTGGTTTGTCCCCGGTCAAAAGTGGGTATTTTGCGACCCACGGGAACAGTGCATTTGCACTGTTACGTTGCTTTCGCATCGCCGTTCGCTTCGCGCCGAAGCTTCTAAAAATCCTATATAGCGCTGTAAGTATTTTCCAAACTCTACTTTTAGATTTAAATATATTTTGCTCTTGCAATAATTTATTTGGTTGGTTCGCTGATTCCGGACTGAGTCCGAGGAGTTCGGGGGTCGGATGGATGGAGGACGGAGTTGCTTGATTTGTTGTGCTATGGTTGATTTTATTTGTCGAGCATTGAAATTGGCATTTACATGATGCATGCACTTGTATTTTATTTTATTGGAAAAATCATGTTTTATTGGCGTAAATGATTTTTGGGAGTGTGCGTATCACGAGCCCAAGCCGGGATGGGTTATTATCTCGGTGGAGCTCCTCTGGTCACTCGGGAGTGGATAATACTGAGTGACATCCCCTGGGTTGTCGCCGGGCGACGACCGGATCGCACGATACGGTAACGCTGTCGTGTCGACTCCGTGGTCCTTTTAGTGGCGGGGACTAGAGGATGGCCTGGCCAGGTACGCGCGAGTTGGAGGCGCGAGTCTGGGCATCGCTCGTGTAGGTGTCACACGCGTAGACGTTACCTGCGGTGTGGCACAGAGCCAGAGTGTGCGGATGATCCCTAGGGGAGATCATGGTGCATGCATAATTGGTTGGTTTTCATGGTTTTCGGATATGGGCCATTTTCTGGGAAAATGGCGATGGTCTTGTGATCCATTTTCGGGGAAAATGGTGGTTTGGGCCATTATCTGGGATAATGGCGAGGCTTGGTTTTTAAGGTTATGTTTTTAAGCCAAATGGGTTTTTGGCGTGCGTGGAAAATATGATTTATGAGTTTTGGAGCATTGACATTCATTCATACTTGTTGTTTGAGTTTAATATGCTTTTATCTAGTGGTGTTTGGATTTTACTTACCTGCGGCACCATTTTTGGTACCGTAGATTTTGATGCAGCGTTCGAGGAGGAGGAGGAGGCTGAGCCCGAGGATACGGCTCCGCCGGAGTTCTGATTTGAAGTTATGCTTTGTACTTAGTTTTAAAACAATATTTATATCATGTAATATTTTATTATGTGCCTTGAAACCGTTTGTATTTTATTTAAGAAAAAAAAAATTCTGGTACTTAGTATTTGACTTTGCTATCCGCTGCGTATCTTCTTGTGCACATTTGTCGCTTGCGCACACTTGGCACTCTTCGATAGGGTGGTGACCCGTGATGTCACCATCCGGGCGCCTCGAATTCCCCGTTTTTCGTACGTGGGGATTTTGGGGGCGCCACACAAAATTCTAAGAATTCCTTATTCATTTGAATGTGTCTAGTTTTAGTAGGAATATTCTTTTTAGAAAATTCTTTTTCATAAGGTAATTCAACTATATATTAATTTCTACTCCAAAAAGCATTAGGTAAATTAGAACATACTTCTTTTTCAATTATATTTCTAAAATATTTAATTTTTTGAATTAATAAATGATCTTTTAATTGTTCTTCAATTCTTGTTTTAAGAAATTTATTTGTTTTTCTTTCCTTTTGATCTTAACTTTTTTAAAAAAATCAATTTCTTTAGTTAATGACGCTTCTTTTAAGGAATTAATTTCTCTTGAAATTGGAGGGAATAAAAATTTAAATTGAATTTATTTTCCTAATACTTTAGTGGAAATTCCTTCCTCTATTACAGAGAAAGGGTAAAATAAAGAAAGAAATGAGTTTCCTAATATTACTTTGGTGTTAATATTTTTATTTAAGAATAAATGTTGTTTTAAAACAAATTCCATCATTGCATATATGTGCATTTGATAATTTATAATTTATGTTTAATTTTGCTCAATTAGCTTGAGATAATGTCTCTTTTGCTTTTTTCAAAATACTTAGAGAGTATTATTCCTTCTTGTATGCAGTTTAGATCTACACCTATATCTAATAAAGTGATTGCAAAAAAAGAGAACTCTTCATTAATAAAAATAGTTACTTCAGTATGCAATTTTTGAAAGTTCATTTTATTAAGTATATTTATAAAATTATCTGATTCCTCTTTAATAATTTTTGCTGAGCTTTCTCCTTTTTTTTTTAGGAGTGTCATTATTTTTATCTATTTTTAACAGTATGATTTCTTGTAACAATTGTTCATTAGAAACTTCAAGTTTAGTATTAGAAGCTTTCAAATTTCAAATTTCTTTCTTTATTTCATTAATTTCTTGCTGTAAGTCTTTTAAAGTAATATTTTGTTTTTCCTTTTGGAATCTATTTACAATTTCTAAAAAATCATATGATTAGGAGGTTGAAGTAGGTTCAGAAGTTTTGGGATTAGTAAAAATATCCTTTAATTTTTCTAAATATTCTTTCATTTCCTGTGGATTATTAATTTTATATATTAATTCTAATATAATATTTTCTTGTGATGATAATACATTAATATTTTTGTTACAGATACAATTATTTTTATCTAGACAATTACAAATATGAACCTCATCTTCTTCTGACTCGTTATCAGAAGATTGTTATGATAAACTTGATCAATTTAATTGATAAATTTCATCTTCTTCCTCACTTGATTGTATAAAAATATTTAGTAATTTTCCTTTTACTTCTTCGGGTACATCTAATTCATTAATTTCTTTTTTAACCTTACAATTTGATGCATAATGTCTAACATTTCTACATTTATAGCAGACAATTTATTTTTTCTTTTTATTAAACTTTTTTGTACCCTTTACTGGTTTATTATATACTTGTTTTTCTTTTGTATTTTTAAAAGATTTTTTATATTTTCTTTTCATAGTTGGATAAGTTTTATAAACTCTTTTTCCCTTTTTACGTCTTGTAGAATGAACTAATAATGGAGAATAACCAAATTGTTCACAAAAGGTACCTAATTCTTTTGTAACAAATTTCTTTTATTTTTTCATTTACTTTTTTAATCTTAAATCGTTAAACATAATCAGATCAGTTCTATTAATAGAAGATATTATATCTCCATATGTGAGATTAAGAAAATCAATTGTGTCATCTTATTTTACTAAAGATTCTCGTACCTTTTAGGCGAAATAACATGGAAGTCCAGCACAACCAAGCAACACAGTGTATTGTTAAATCAATAATATATTTAAATCTTAAAAGGGGTTTGGAAAATACTTATAGTGCTTTAAAGGCAAATATTTCTAAAAAATCAAATACTCGATAAACTCCGAAAGCTAGCTTGAAAATAATTTATCAAAAATTACAATTTTTGAGATTAAAATGGGTTTCGAAAACAAAGGGATTTAAAGTGGAATTTTCGGATTAAAAAGGGGCTGATTTGCTAGGATAAAATTGAGAAGATTAAGGGTGGAAAGGAGGCTTACGGCGGTGGAAAGGAGGCTTACGGTGGAGGAAAAATAATCAAGAAACCCAAGGAAAAACCAGCTCATCACTCACGGTTTGGAGGCAAAAACAACAGCACAATTTTGAGCTAAAAATAGAGCAAAAGTGAATCTAAAACCATCAAAAATTGCAAGGGATTTCCCACTACCAAGAACACGAAAATATTAGAAGCAAAGAGAGGGGAAACCGAGCATGAAATGAAGCTAAAAATAGAGTAAGAGACCCACGGATTCACTAGACGAAAATGAAGGAAACAACTGCATTTTGCTGGAGAAAGAACCAAAAATAAAATGAAGAGGAAGGTGGCAACGGCGCAGCATAGCAAAAGAGGAGAAGAAAACCGAAAATAAGAGGAAAAGAAGCAGCGCGCGGCACCAAAAATAGAGGAAGAGAAATGAAACCAAAAAGAAGAAAAAAGTAGGAGAAGAAGAGTAGTAGCACCATGCAAAAACAAAGGAAAGAAAATGAAAATAGAAAAGAGAAGCTGCGGCAACCAATTTACAGAGGAAGAAGAAACTGAAAATAAGGAGGAAGAAAGAGTAGCCTGCAGCTGATGAACAAGATTAAGGAAATAAAACCCTAAGGGAAAAAAGGCAAAACAACACCATTTTGGCTAAGTTAAGGGGCTGGGCTTCAGATGAGCAACAGGTTGAGCTTCAGATTTGAAGAGGATTTGGTCCAAAATCAAGAGTAAAACCCACTAGGAAGATCCCAGTCCGAAAAAATAGAAGAAAAATATTCAATAAAAATAAATAAAAGCCTAATAAAAACACTACAACTAAACATAAATAAAGTAAAGTATTTAAAGCCCAAAAATAAAATAAATTAAAGCAAATAGCAATTTAAATACAAAATAGTAAATAGTAACAAGAATGCCTTTTAAAATAAATTGCACAATTTAGAATCCAAAAAAATAAACTAAATTAAATTAAAGAGCAATTTAAACATAAAACAATAATTAATATTAAGAAAGCACCTCAAAATAAATTTCAAAACTAAATAAATCCAATTAAAATTTGATAAATTTAAAACAAAAGGACCAATATTTTAATTCAATTAAAATACTCATTCAATAAAAAAAAACACGAAAATACAGGATATCACACTTACTAAAATTATTAATACTTAAATAATAATAAACATAAGAATTAGTAATATTTAAAATATACTTATAAAATATTTAATTAATAAACTATAATGTAGAATTAAAACTCTTTTTGCACTCTAATTAAAATTATTAATACTTAAATAATAATAAATACAAGAATTCATGATACTTAAAATATACTTATAAAATATTTAATTAATAAACTATAATGTAGAATTATAACTCTTTTGCACTCTAATTAAAATTATTAATACTTAAATAATAATAAACATAAGAATTTTGCAATGTATTTGTGATTTGGAATGTGATTATAACAATGTATTTGTGATTTAGAAGATGATTGGTTTACTACTTAGCTGCTGGATTTTGGAGTTATTTTTACATGCAGTTAAACCTTAGACCCGTTCGAGAGTTGTGGCCAAATATTCTTTTAAAGAAATATCTTGATACAACTCTTGAATTGTCCAAAATGGACACTTTGGGATTCTATCATCTATATGGCATATATATTTAATTAAAACTCATGTGTTAGTTAATTAAAATTTTGGTTTAGCATTTTTTTACATTTTTCGGGTATTCGGTTTGTAAGTTTCTCGGCCCATGAATAAGGTTGATGACTTATTGTGACTAGCATACTTGGAGAATTGTAGGAAAATGCTACCGAAACTTTTACTAACATTAGAGTTTTGGATTGAGTAATATGCGATATAGATGATAGTCTCTCGAATGGGATATGATCAACTATCTTAAAAATAGTTCAAATTAAACACTTATATTGTAATATACTCTTGATAGTATTTATCCCATAAATTGGATTGTCTATAGATGGATAAGAGTTGTATGCTGTTGGGAGATCATAGACTTGGTCGAGACTCTAAAGAGTATGCACAAGGGGTGAAGTCTTTTATAAAATTTGCTCGCGGAAGTGTTGATAGTCGAGGATTTATAAAATGCCCGTGCAAGAAGTGCAAAAACCTTAGTTCATATAATTTGGTCATAACGGAAGATCATTTATTCATAAATGGAATCGGTTCTAAATACTCACCTTGGGTCTTACATGGCGAGCCATTTCCTCAAGGAGTTAGATTTGGCAGTCACTTTAATCAGATGGAGGAATGTAAAAATTGGGATAGGGCTGCTATGTGGGTGGCTTCCGGCTCTTCCCCCAAAAAAAAAAAAGATGGAGGAATGTAACGAGATCGACATAGATGACATGAATGTTGATGTCTCTGATGATTGTAATGATAACAGAGAGGATATGAATGAGACGTTAGAGGATTTTGGCGCAGGCACATTTGGTGCCAGAGATGGAGAAGCAACATCAACATAATCATTTGAGGAAAATGAAAACTTTGGAAGACTATGGGAGGATGCACAACAAGATTTGTACAAAGGGTGCACCCGTCATAGCAAGTTGTCATTCATCGTTAGGCTGCTTCATATTAAGCCTATTTGTCGTGTTTCTGCAAAGTTTATCAAGAATAATTGACTCTGACTCTAGTGATTTAGAATTTCCATTTATGATCATTGTATTCACTTTTATTGTCCAATCTTTTCTCCAATCGCGTCGCAACAGTTATTCATAGCACCTACAAAATGAAGTACTACAAGGTTGACTCAATATTTGAAGTGCATATTCCCTTAATACCGGTACGGTATGCTTTCTGAAAAAGTCCCACCATATTCCTACACAATAATATATATATATATATTATAAGTATTTACAGAAAATATCATATCTTAAAAAAGAGAAACATATATTATTGACTTACGAGGATGGCATGTTTTTAGTTCATTTGGCATTTTCATGCGGTATTGCTGTAGTTCCTTCGTGAAGGCTTCATTTTCATCTGAATCAACCATGTTTTCGAACATAAAGTTTATACCATCCATCATTTCAACATTTACCTCAAAATTGTTGGTATATATATAAGTTGGATCTAAAAGGGCTGCAGCTGCGTGTATTGGATGAATAATCTTCCCTCACATATCACTGAATCTTTTCCATGTACAATTATAAACGAAGTGATCATATTCATGATTTTTTTCAACTCCATCTTTAACCCTTTCCATCATCTGATATGAGTATCCTATACTTGAGTCATTGCGATTAACTATGTATTGAGTTTGTAGCAGTAAAAACCATACTTGTGGAAATGCTTTCACTTGACACCGAAACTCTTTACGGCCAATAATGTAATCAGTAAGTTTTGCACATCTAAAATATTTTACTACATTTTGCTCATCAAGCAACTGTACTCGATCACTTGACAATATTATACTAGAAAATGGAATGACATCCCACGCTTTATTTTCAAATTCTAAAACTGATTTGAGCAAAAACAATGGTTGCATAATTTTTTTTCGGTCTTTTTGTTCCTCTTATAGATGAAACATTGTAATGATAATAAGTATAAAATATTAATTTCACAAGTATGATTACAGTACCCAGTTCCTTTTTCATTTAAGAAATGAAGTTATCAATATTCGTAGTAGCAAAATGCCATATGCAAATCCGAGGATATTGTTTCTTAATTTGCAATTCTACATATCGATAGGATCATAACAACTAAGCAAGAATCTATTCCGGCGATTTATTCAAGTTTTGCGACGATTTAAATTGCTGCAATCGACCTTTCCTGACAATCTATTACTAAATGGATCGCCATTCCAAGAGATTTGTTTATCATTTGCACCGATTTTTTTTTTTGGAAATAAATCTTTTATCGAAGATTTTTGTTTATATTTGAAATTAATCAAAAGTGACTAGTTAATTGCATCGAACATGCAGCAAATTTGAAATCGTCAAAAATAGTCAAATACTGAGATTTTTAAAAGTTTTTTGAAGATTTTGAGAGATGGAAAAGGCCTGATTCCTTATAGTGATCAAGAATAATCTCGTTTTTACACTAAATAATCATTATTAAATCACACCAAGGATCCTCTAAAATTTATCCCAAAATGAAAGACTTAGATCCTTTATTATCTAATCGACTAAAGTATCGCTATCCAGTTGTGATAAAAAATTTATGGATGTAGCGTTCTTCATGTTGCTCCGTCAATTCCTTAAAAGCATCGTGGTCTTCACCAAGTTTATAAAAAAGGATTGGCTCTAACTTTAGTGATTTAAAATTTCCATTTATAATCATTGTATTCACCTTTGTTGTCCAATCTTCTCTCCAATCGCGTCGCGGCAATTCTTCATAACGCCTACAAAATGAATTAATATAAGGTTGACTCAATATTCAAAGTGTATATTTCCTCAATACTAGTACGGTATGCTTTCTACAAAAGTCCCGCTATATTCCTGCACAATCCAAAAAAAAAAAACCAAAATATCATAAATATTTACAGAAAATATCATATATGAAAAAAGAGAAACATATATTATTGACTTACGAGAATTGCATGTTTTTAGCATTGTTGTGGTTGAAGCAGTGAATAACTTTGGCATTTTCATGTGGTATTGCTGTAGTTCCTTCATGAAGGCTTCATTTTCATTCGAATCAACTATGTTTTCGAACATATAGTTTATACCATCTATTATTTCAACATTTGCCTCAAAATTGTCAGTATACATATAAGTTGGATCTAAAAGGGATGTAGTTGCATCTATTACATAAATAATCTTCCCTCGCATATCACTAAATCTTTTCCATTTACAATTAGAAATGAAGTGATCATATTCACGACTTTTTTCAACTCCACCTTTGACCCTTTCTATCATCTCATATAAATATCCTATACTTGAGTCCTCGCGATTAACTAGGCATTGAGTTTGTAGCAGAAAAAACCACACTTGTACGAATACTTCCACTCGACTCCGAAACTCTTTACGGCCAATAATGTAATCAAGAAATTTTGTACATCTAAAATGTTTTACTGCCGCTTGTTCATCAAGCAACTGCCCTCGATCACTCGACAATATTATTTTAGAAAATGGAATGACATCCCACGCTTTATCTTCAATTTCTAAAACTGATTCAAGCATAAAAGAATGGATGCATAATTTTTTTCGGTCTTTTCGTTCATCTTCTAGATGAAACATTGTAATGATGATAAGTATAAAATATTAATTTCACAAGTGTGATTATAGTACCCAGTTCATCTTCCATTTAAGAAAGGAAGTTATCAATCTCCATAGCAGCACAATGCCTTACGCAAATCCGAGGATATTGTTTCTTAATTTTTATTTCTACATAATTGATATGATCGTAAAAACTAAGCAAGACTCTATTACGGTGATTTATACAACATTTACGACAATGTAATTTGCTGCAGTCGACATTTCTTGAAGATTTATTACTAAATTGATCACCATTTGCAGATATTTGTTTATCATTTGCACCGAAATAAAATTTTTGGAAATCTATTTTTCTCGCTGAAATTAATCAAGATTGACAGGTTAATTGCGTCGAACGTGTAGCAAATTTGAAATCTCCTAAAATAGTTATATACTGCTATTTTCAAGGAATTTTGTGATGGTTTTGAGAGTTAGAAAATGTCTGATTTCTTATAGTGAGCGAGAATAATTTCGTTTTCGTAGTAAATAATCATAAATAAATAACACCAAGGATCTTCTAAAAGTTTTCCCAAAATAAAATACTCAAACCCTTTATCACCTAATCGACTAAAGTATTGCTAGCAAGTTGTGATAAAAAAATTTTGGATGTAGCATTCTTCATGTAGCTCTGCCATATCCTTAAAAACATCGTGGTCTTCACCAAGTTTATCAAGAATGATTAGCTCTAACTCTAGTGATTAGAATTTCCGTTTATGATCATTGTATTCACCTTTGTTGTCCAATCTTCTTTCCAATCGTGTCGCAGCATGTGATAGCTCGTTTCTTCTTTCTTCTTTAATTATGAGCTTCGATCTACGTGCCGAGCCTCAATGATGTGTTTTAAAAGATATCAAGCGAACTTTAAATCAAGTTCGATATTTTAAAGCTTACGAGTATTTTAAATATTTTGAAAATATTTATATGTGATATTGCCAATATTATTAGATAAACTTGTTTTTAAATAACACAATTATAATATTTTGATGAGCTCTAAAAATATTATAATTGTGAAAAATTATTTAAATAAAGTATTTTAGTGATTTAAAAATGTTGCGAGATTTAACTTTATGTTGAAAACTCTAAATTAATTTAAATGATTTTAATTCTTTTTGAGAAATTAACAAGACTTCATCGATTTAAATAATGATGAAGGAGTATTATTTTATAAACTTTGGTTTATAAAATAATATTCTATCTTAATTCCTCTTTGTGTTTTATTTTAAATAAAACACGTGTTTTTAAATCAGTGTTTAAACTCACCGTTAAATTGTTTTGAAGATCCCAAAACGAAGGACTTGGATTAAATACCCAAGCCCCTCTCTTTTTCTCCTCACTTTTCTCTTTTCCTCTCTCTCTCTCTCTCTCTCTCTCTCTCTCCAGCTCGACATGTTGCTTCTCCCCCTCCACCTATGCGGCTTCTTCTCCTCCCAGCCCAGCCCCTTGCCGCCGTGCCCAGCTTCATCGTGCCACCACCGCAGCTCCACCACCCCGCCGGTGACTTCCCTTATGCCGGCTAGCCCCACGTACTCTCTCTCTCTCCTCCCACGGCATCTCTAATTGAAATGGGTAAAAACCCATCCCTCTCCTCCATGCCACCGTATACGATAGACATGGCCTCACCGCCGGGCACTAGCTGACCCTCTCCCTCCGGCCAACATCCCCTACCACCGATGAGCCCTCTTGTGCTCTCTCTCTCCTCCTAGAGCAACTTGACCGAAATGGGTTTGGGTTTCTCTTCCATGCACTACCGTACGCGGCCAACGTGGCCACCAAGCACCACCATTGTGCTCCCTAACCACCAAGGAACTACCACCACCGTTCCACCTCCCCCATGAGCCTCTCTCTCTCTCTCTACCCAAAATGGGTTTCTCTTGGCTTATATCCACCACCGACGGCCCTAGTGCCGCCATGCTCCACCTCCTTTGCCACCAAGCACTTCCACTAACCTCCTTCTTCCTCCCCCTAGCTTCCCACGAAGTTCCATAGCTTTCTCCACCTCAAGCACTCTCACTCACTCTCAAATGCACTCACGACATGATGCCACTGTGCTCTGCCATCTCAGACCACCACGAGGCCACCTTGAGCCTTTCCAAGACCACACCTAGCTATTCCCAAGCTCAAACCACCACTTTACGTGGTGGACAACCACTACACGTGGCTAACCGCCACAGTACGAGGTGTTAACTGCCACGTACGACTCCTCCGACGCTTTGATTATGACTGGTAACGAGCGACGCACAGGTTATCCCGTTGATGGTATAACCCTCTATCTCTCGTTATTTATGTAAATATGTTTGTTAGTTGATAGGTTGTGGACTGTGCTATTAGTAATTGTAGAGTTCGCTGTGTAGTTGTGAAGTGAAGTATAGCTGTGTAACGAAGCATTGGGCATAATTGTGTAGTGTTGTGGACTAGGCTGTTAGTATGGGCGTGAGGTGTATGCCATAGTTGTGATGCGGCATGGTGTGTAAAGGGAGTACGCATGGAGATTACTCTGTGTAGTGCAGTGATGCACTGTGTGACGTGCGCTGTAGTGACGTGTACTGTAAAGTGAAGAGAGTACACGTGGCGTGTGTTCTGTGTTGTGTAGCGATACACCGTAAGGCATGTCGCATATAAAATGATGGTTGCATAGTTAATGAGCGTAGAGTGTATTATGTAGCATCAGAAACTATGTAACAGTGTCCTAAAACAGTAGTGATGTGGCCTGTAGTCCAAGGTGACAGGTGTAGTCGACTTATGGCTGAGAGTATGTGTGAAGTGGTGGAAAAGTATCAGAGAGTGCAACAGAAACATGACGGGCATCGTGACGTGACTCAGGATTAGTCTCGAGCTACGTGACATGACAAAGGTGCATTTGTGTATGCAGTCCTCTCCTATCAAGTGTTGAGATGAACTTGTACAGGGCCGGAAAGTAGGAAGAGTCCTATCGACCGGGTCTGAGCAAGTTGGTATCGGAGTATGGAGCTTGTTTATACAAGCGGGCGTCTATTGGAATTATAAGTTGATCTTAGGTGATAAAAGAGATAAGATACAGGTGCCTCTGGCGAGGCACGTGTGCCGGACAGGTTTACCATATGTAATGGGTAATCTGTCATCAGCATGGTTGCACGGTGTTTTAGCCTCAGAGTTGGTTTTAAGTCGTGTGGCTTGTATGGATGAGAATAAGAATTGAGTATGGGCTAGAATACGTGAAGGTAGTAATGGGTAAGTTGTCTAAAGTTGGGATGCGTGACTTAGTCAGTTTGAGTCATACGTCGATATGTGGAAATAGAAGAATGAGATAGAGGTATTAGTGTCTTAACCCTAAGGTGAATCACGGAGGTTCACTTTAAAGAATAAGACCCCGAAGGTGTTAGTATAGTAAATGGCACATAAAAGCCCAAGGATGGATGAAGGGTGTTCCAAGTGAGGCATAGTTCTATTTTTAGTATAGTTGCTTATGCATTAGATAGATGATGACGTAAGGTTATGTATATGCATGTAGGTTGCCATTTGACACGCATACGAATGGACTGCATGGAATGAGTATGGCATGAAGTCCAGGTAAGTATTGCGTTCATACCCTTCTAGAGTTTTCTTAAATAAATGAAAACGGAAAATGAAAACTTTTCCTTTAAAATACTTTACGAACTAATGCTTTTATCTACGAGACACGTTTTACGAAAAACAAAGCCAAGCATACATTTTCAAGTATAAGTATGTAACGACCCTCTTTGACAGCCCATTTTCACGCACCCAAAGTATGTATGTATATGCATGTCGATGGATGCTATAAGCGGTACGTATTGTATGTATGTTCACAAAAAAAAAAACGAAACGAAGCTTTGAAAGATACAAGAACCGATGTTTTTAAACGATGCAAATGAAAGAAAAACAACTTTTAAAATGACTTTTATTAAAAAGAAAGAAAGCTATTTTTTTTAAAAGACTTTTTATGAATGAAATGAACTGTAAGAACTATAAGAACATGTAAGAACTGAATGTAAGGACTAAAAGAACTTTAAATGACTGAATGGACTGAAAAGGAAGGAAATGACTTTAAATGAATGAATGGACTAAATGCATGATATTTGAAGAGACGTAACGACCATATGAATGGAAAAGAAAATGGTACCGAATGGACTGGACTGGGCAGATTGCAATGCCGGGTAAATAGTAATGGTAGTGTACCCAATGCTGCACCCTGACGGAATGGATTCTCAACCCTTGGTCAAGGGTGGAATCAAGTCTGAAAGACCGTTAACCCCAACACACGGGATGCAACGGCCAATGAAAGCGATAAGAAAGAATGTATGCATGTTAAGAAAGAATGTATATATGTATGTATGCATGAATGTAAGTAAGAAAATATGTATGCATGATCAGACTCTTTAAGAAATGAAGGTAGCTAAGCGTGGGGAACTGTTTTAAGAAAGAAAATGTTTTTAAAGAAAAACCCTATTTCGCAACGTTTTTAAAACGAACTGCATGTCTATGGATGATAAGTATGATATGTATGTATGGAGTAATGAATACATGACCAAAAATCTATGTTAATATATTTTAACTATATGAAGTAATGCTTACAAGTTATCGACTCATTTTAATTTTTTATGTGTGCCCTCTTAAGGACAAGATGAGCATGACATGTCAGGATGGGCACAACCCAAGGGGAAGAGCACAAAAGCTTAGACAAGATATTTTGTACGAGAAACTTAAATTATGAAATTTAATGTTTTCTGTTGTAACCTTTTTAATTAAGAAAATAAGTTTTATTTATAAACATGGAATCTTTTGTATCTTGGCATAAAAGAAAAAGAAATTTTCAAAAAGAATCTTAATTCCCGTCTATTTTTATTAAAATCATTTTCTAAAAAACCCATCACAAAGACGGGCATTACATGGCAGTTCTTCATAACGTCTATAAAATGAAGTACTACAAAGTTGACTCAATATTCGAAGCGCATATTTTCTTAATACCGGTACAATATGTTTTCAACAAAAGTCCCACCATATTCCTACACAATCCAAAAAAAAAAAAACCAAAATATCATAAGTATTTACAGAAAATATCATATCACAAAAAAATATATATATTATTGACTTACGAGGATGGCATATTTTTAGCATTGTTATGGCTGGAGCGGTGAATAACTTTGACATTTTCATGCAGTATTGTTGTAGTTCCTTTGTGAAGGCTTCCTTTTCATCTGAATCAACCATGTTTTCGAACATATAGTTTATACCATTTATCATTTTAACATTTTTCTCAAAATTGTCAATATACATATAAGCTGGATCTAAAAAAGCTGTAGCTGGGTATTGGATGAATAATCTTCCCTCGAATATCACTGAATCTTTTCCAAGTACAATTATAAAAGAAGTGATCATATTCATGACTTTTTTCAATCTCATCTTTCACCCTTTCTATCATTTGATATAAGTATCATATACTTGAATCCTTGCGATTAACTAGGCATTGAGTTTGCAACAGTAAAAACAACACTTGTGCAAATGCTTTCACTCGACTCCGAAACTCTTTATGGCCAATAATGTAATCAAGAAGTTTTGCACATCTAAAATATTTTATTGCCTCTTGCTCATCAAGCAACTGCACTCGATCACTTGATAATGTTATACTAGAAAATGGAAAGAGACCCCGCGCTTCATCTTCAATTTCTCAAACTGATTCGAGCAGAAAAAATGGATGTATAATTTTTTTGTCTTTTTATTTCCTCTTCTAGATGAAACATTGTAATGATGATAAGTATAAAATATTAATTTCACTAGATGTATAGTACAGTTCCTCTTCCATTTCAGAAATGAAGCTATCAATCTCCATAGCAGCACAATGCCTTACGCAAATCCGAGGATTTTGTTTCTTAATTTTCATTTCTACATAATCGATATGATCATAAAAACTAAGCAAGACTCTATTATGGTGATTTATACAACATTTGCGACTATGTAAATTGTTGTAATTGACCTTTCTCAACGATTCATTTCTAAATGGATCACACCATTTGCAGAGATTTGTTTATCATTTGCATCGAAAAAAAATCTCTGGTAATATATTCTTTATCGAAGATTTTGGTTTATCACTGAAATTAATCGAAAGTGTCAGGTTAATTGCGTTGAACGTGTAGTGAATTTGAAATTGTTGAACATAGTCAAATACAGTGATTTTCATGGGTTTTTGAGACGATTTTGAGCGTTGAAAAATGTCTGATTTCTTGTAGTGAGGAAGAATAAACTCTCTTTTGTAGTAAATAATCATAAATAAATTACCCCAGGGATCTTCTAAAAGTTATCCCAAAATGAAAGAGTTAGATCTTTTATCACCTAATCGACTAAAGTATCGCTAGTCAATTGTGATAAAAAATTGTGGATGTAGCATTCTTCATGTAGCTCCATCGGATCCTTAAAAGCATCGTGGTCTTCATCAAGTTTATCAAGAATGATTTGCTGTAACTTTAGTGATTTAGAAATTCCGTTTATGATCATTATATTCACATTTGTTGTCCAATCTTCTCTTCAATCGCGTCACAACAGTTCTTCATAATACCTACAAAATGAAGTACTGCAAGGTTGACTCAATATTTGAAGTGCATAGTTACTTAGTTCCAGTATTGTGTTAGATGGAAGGGTTAATCGCAGGTTATCACGGCCAGAGTCTTCTGTTGTTGATATTCTCACGCAACTGGAAGATGTTTTGGACAACAGATTTGGGGAGGATTCAAGAGCTCGAAAGAGGAAATGACAAGCTGTAGAATTGAATTGGACAAAAAAAAAGTATTTTCTTTGAGTTGTCATACTGGTCTACCTTGACACTGCGCTACAATCTAGATGTTATGCACATCGAAAAAAATATATGTGAGAATATTTGGGCACTTTGATGTCAATACAAGGGAAGATAAAAGATACAGCTAACTCTCGTAAAGATTTGATGGAGTTGAGGATAAGATCGGAGTTGCATTTGCAAGATAATGGGTGATCAGTCTATATGCCTATTGGATGGTATACACTATCAAGTGATGAGAGAGAGAAATTCTGTGACTGGTTCATGACAATCACATTACCCGATGGTTATGCTTCAAGCATGTCAAGATGTGTTCGAACTCATGATTTGTAGATAACCGGTCTTAAAAGTCACGACTGCCATATATGTCTGTAGTGATTGTTGCCAGTTGGTGTGCGTGGAAAGCTTACTCGAGTTGTTCATACATCTCTCACAGAATTAGGGCAAATTTTCAAGGGTATTTGCAATAGAACATTTTTAAATTGTTGCCTTATTAAAAATGGAAGCTGGCATTGCAGTGATATTGTGCAAGTTGGAAAGTTTTTACCCACCTTCATTCTTTGATGTAATGGTTCATTTGGCTATACACCTACCTCGTGAGGCTTTAATTGCTGGCCCCTTTTAGTATAATGGATGCATCCTATTGAATGGTTTCTGGGAAAACTTAAGCGATCTGTAGGGAATAAGGCTCGTTCGGAAGGTTCAATCGCAAAGTCATACATTGATAATGAGTAGCATACATTTTGTTTAATTTATTTCCATGGGCTTGATACTAGATTTACGAGACCAAATCGCAATTATAAAGGTGGACAAATGGGAGATTCATCAGTATTTACCTTATTTTTCCATAAAGTATGTCCCATAGGCCCACAAAGGGGCTATGACTTATGTGGGCTAGAGTTTGAAAGAGCTCGATGGTATGTCTTGAATAATTACGAAGAGATTGACCACTATTTGAGATTAGTGATGATCATCTAAATCAATAGTATTTTTAAGTGCATGTATAAAAATATAGTATAACTTGATACAAATTAATAGTTAACATTAACATGTGTAGTGAACATATACAACTGCTTCACACGAATGGTGTAACTGACGTAGAAAAGACGCATGAAGAAGAATTTTCCTCGTGGTTTGAACATACGATATTATTAAAAAAAACATGCACAGTTTCTTCGAACTTCATACCTTGAATGTCACCATATTTATATCTGATATTAATATAATTAGAATAATATTTATTGATGTATGTTGTATTGAAATATAGTGAAAATTCAGATGAAATCTCACTAGAAGTGTATGCTTTGGCATGTAGTCCATCCAAGCAAATCATCTAATACTCAAGATGTTTGGTGCGTGGATATACATTTCACACAGCAAACAAAGAATGATATGGGAAAACTCAACATTATGGAATTGTAGTCGAAGGAAGCCATGAGGATGATAATATTGATTTTTACGGAATTGTAAAAGATATCATAACGTTAAAGTTTGTGGGGGGATATATAGTCTGGTTGTTTAAATGTAATTACTATGATGTCTCAAATTCTAGGTTGGGAGTGCGTAACTGTGACGCCCCCAAAATCCCCACGTACCAACACGGGGAAATTGAGACGTCCGGATGATGACATCACGGGTCACCACCCTATCGAAGAGTGCCAAAAGTGTGCAGGCGACAAATGTGCACAAGAAGATACGCAGCGGATAGCAAAGTCAAATACTAAGTACCAGAATTTTTTTTTTTCTCTTAAATAAAATACAAAACGGTTCAAAGGTACATAATAAAATATTACAAAATACAAACATTGTTTCAAAGCCAAATACAAAGCATAAACTTCAACTCAGAACTCCGGCGGAGCCGCATCCTCGGGCTCAGCCTCCTCCTCCTCCTCGAACTCTGCACCAAAATCTACGGTACCAAAAATGGTGCCGCAGGTAAGCAAAATCCAAAACACCACTAGATAAAAACATATTAAACTCAAACAACAAGTATGAATGAATGCCAATGCACAAAACTCCCAAACCATATTTTTCCACGCACGCCAAAAACCCATTTGGCTTAAAAACATAACCTTTAAAACCAAGCCTCGCCATTATCCCAAATAATGGCCCAAACCACCATTTTCCCAGAAAATGGATCACAAGACCATCACCGTTTTCCCAGAAAATGGCCCATATCCGAAAACCATGAAAACCAACCAATTATGCATGCACCATGATCTCCCCTAGGGATCATCCGCACACTCTGGCTCTGTGCCACACCGCAGGTAACGTCTACACGTGTGACACCTACACGAGTGATGCCCAGACTCGCGCCTCCATCTCGCGCGTACCTGGCCAGGCCATCCTCTAGTCCCCGCCACTAAAAGGACCACGGAGTCGACACGACAGCGTTACCGTATCGTGCGATCCGGTCGTCGCCCGGCGACAACCCAGGGGATGTCACTCAGTATTATCCACTCCCGAGTGACCAGAGGAGCTCCACCGAGATAATAACCCATCCCGGCTTGGGCTCGTGATACGCACACTCCCAAAAACCATTTACGCCAATAAAACATGATTTTATCCAATAAAATAAAATACAAGTGCATGCATCATGTAAATGCCAATTTCAATGCTCGACAAATAAATTCAACCATAGCACAACAAATCAAGCAACTCCGTCCTCCATCCATCCGACCCCCGAACTCCTCGGACTCAGTCCGGAATCAGCGAACCAACCAAATAATTTATTGAAAGAGTAAAATACATTTAAATCTAAAAGTAGCGTTTGGAAAATACTTACAGCGCTATATAGGATTTTTAGAAGGTTCGGCGCGAAGCGAACGGCGATGCGAAAGCAACGTAACAGTGCAAATGCACTGTTCCCGTGGGTCGCAAAATACCCACTTTTGACCGGGGACAAACCAAGACACCAAATTGATAGGGAATGGTCTAGAGATGTTTATGAAGCTAGTGGAAGTGAGTTTTGGCCGTGGGTGGCGGCGAAAACGCCGGTAGGGGCGGAAAAAGGGCAAATCGGAGTTGAGCTCGTGGGAGCCGCTCCGGTGACCGTTTGAGGCCGGGGATGGGTGGGTTAGGTCGGCAAGGAGTAGGGGAAGAAGTGGTGAAGAGGTGGTGGCCGGAGGTGGAGCGACGGCGGCGGATCGGGCCTCAAGCCGTGCGGCTTGTTGGGCTTTTTCCGGCCAAACGGCCGGCCGGTTGGGGCTGGGAGTCGGAGGGGATGATCACCGGCCGGAGGGGAGTCGACCGGCAGGGGTGGCGTCGGGCACGACGCCGGCGAACGGCGGGCCTGGGCGGGAAGGCTTTCCGGCGTGGGTGAGGAGAGAGAGAGAAAGAGAGGGACGCGGGGAGAGAGAGAGAGAGCCGAACGGGAGAGGGAAAAAAAGGAAAAAGAAAAAAGAAAAAAGGAAAAAAGAAAAAGAAGAGGAAAAGAAAAGATGAAGGAAATTAATGAGGTCCAGTCCTCACGTCGGAAGTCCAAAAACTGATCAGCCGAAAACGGTAAAAACATAAAACGATTAAAATAAATTAACACTACATCAAATAAATAAATAAACACCAATAAAATATTTTAAACACATCAATAAGCTAAAATAAAATAAATAACTAGTAAAAACCAACTATTTAAATTTTTAAAACCAAAAACAAGCCAAAATAAATTAAATCACAATTTAAATCCAACAGCCAATAAAATCCATTTAAAACTCGATAATTTAAAATAAAAGCACTATAAAATATTTAATTAAATTAAAATATTCCTTCAGTGAAAATACACATAAAAGCGGGTCATCACAGTAACGATAAATATTTTGTGAGTGTCAATACATCTCGTAAATGGAATGAGGACGATCCTTTCGTTCTCACTTGCCAAGCAAATCAAGTTTTTTATTTAGATGATCTGCAGTACGGAAATCCATGGAGGCTAGTCGAGAAGTTTGCACTAAGAAATCTATATGATTACATTTCAGAGGTAGACGAACCACATGAAGAAGTTGATAGTTCAGACCATGAAGAAGCATATCAAGAAAACGAATCAAACATTAATCTATTTGTTGATTTAAGCCAATATGACATGGTCTCATTACGCAGAGAAGATGTTCAATCCGAAGTAATTAAAGGTGAAGTGTCATAAGAACATGAATCAACTGAAATGTCTACTGATGATAAGAGCGACTAGTCCAGCAAAACTGATACTGAATGATTTTCAAACAGATATTTGTGCAGGTATAATTCTTATAAAAATTCATAATGTACCTTGTTCAAATAATAATTTATTATAATTTCAAACAGATATGCCTCTTAAATGCAAAAGAACACGTGAGTCATCCCCACCCCTTACTAACTCCCCGTGTGGTTCACCTGCCAACAATAGTGGGCCAACATCATCAGAGCCAGAACAAGATACTTTATCACTGTATATCTATAAAATAATTTAATTTAATTAAAATATATGCTTTAATTATTGTATATATAGCTGTTATAAACCAGAGCCGAGGTAGAGGCACTACGAGGGGTGTCTGCATAGAGAAAGTAAGGAAAGTAGGTAAAATTAAAATTGATATACCTAATGATCACACCGGTGGCACTGGGGAATCAACACGTATGCACCGTACATCCTCCTGGGCTAAAGTTTCCCAAAATGTGAAAGACTAGATCAAAAATCGTTGCCTAGTAATAAGCTACTTTGTATAACATGTTAATTTAAAGAACCTTTGTTTTTATACTAATTGTTTATAATTTTTTGAAAGACGACTTTGAACTGAATTTTAGCCGGCGAGAGGATCGACTAACGGTTGAGGAACTAATGTTGAATGCATTCCAGAGGTATAAAGATCGATGCCATGCACAATATTAAAAGTTCAATACTATGACAGAGGCACATCAAAATCCATTTCAAGCAATGCCACCAAACGAATGGGAGAAAGTTTGTGATATGTTTGAAAATTTTGTTTATCAGGTAATTTTGCTGCTTTTTTAAATTTAATAGTATATGATAGATGTATTAAACATATAGTTATAATATTTTTTTTAGCAACGGAGTACGGAGAACAAAGAAAAGAGATCAAATTTAACGATACACTATCATGTGGGTTCTTGATCTTTTCATCGCTTGTCTAAAAAAATGATCAGTTATTCTAATTTTCATTAAATATTAACATATATACTTTTCTGATTTTAGTTCCAATATAGATTTTCATTTTGCAGCAAGAAAAAAGTCCTGCTTACTATGATCTGACCCAATTGTAAGGTAAAGCGCATAAAAATTGTAATGATGTTTGGAGCAATTCTGAGGCAGAGACAAATTATGTAAGTTTAAGTTTTTTTAATTCCATTATCTAAAGATATTTTAGTTATTTATACTAACTTTAATGTCTTTTTGTGTAGAACAAGATGATATCTATTAAGGAAATTGTTGCGGATCCATCTGATGAATTATCCGTCAATGATGGTCAAATCTTTTTTCAGGTTCTTGGATCACGTTCTAGATATTTGAAAGGTTTAGGACATTACATGAAGTCATCCTTAACATCATCATCATCTTTTAAATCCAGATCGAATGACGATAAGACTAAGGAATTAGAGGAAGTAGCACTTGAGATAGAACAATTGAAGTCAAAGGAAAAAGAGTTGCTGACCCGATTAAATCAAGCAACAGATTTAGATGTGAGATTAGAAGAGAGGCTGCAAATGTTCGAACAGTTCCAATCAATCATGTCCCAAAACTTTATGCCACCACCACCACCACAATCATAATTCATTTATTTTTTATTTAATCGCCTTTATGTTATAATGTTCGCAAACATTTGAACAATTGATATATATGATTACAATTTGTGTAATATTATTATGGTATATTAATTAAATTCTTATATGTTTGATAAATATTGTTCGAACTATAAATAATCCATTCGAATGGTGAAATTTCATTTTTAAATCCATTCAAACAAAAATAGACCAATTCGAACAAAAACTCACCCATTCGAACAGTATTAGAGAAATGCAGTCCGTATTTTCATTCGAACAATAAAATATTTCTTCAAACAACGTTATTATGCAAAACCCTGTTCGAACAGAGAATTTCCAAAAATAAAATGTATATTCAAACGGATGTAATTTATACTTGAACAAAAGTCACTTAAAAAATATAGTGGTTCAAACGCATAAATTCTGTTCGAACACTCTGTTCTTTTGAACAAGATCAAATATGGTTACTAGTTCAAATATATATTTCATATTGTTTGAACGAAAGTGTCTGTTTGAACTGAACTTTTTCCATTAGAACGGTTGTTTGAGACAACATTTTTTTGTCTTAAAAAAAAAAAATCTCGTTCAAACGGTTTCAATTGGTTCCACCTAATTTTGTCCCTAAAAATGATATTTTTGAGACGAAAATTGATTTTCATCTCCAAATACTTTTTGAGACGGTCTTTCAGAGAAAAATAAAGACGAACTTTTTTTGTCTCCAAAACGTTTAAGGATGAAATTTGGATTTTTTTAGACAAATTTTTTTGTCTTGTAATGCCAAAGCATGACACGTGACACTCCATCATTGTTCCATTTGGTATCCAAAAATCATAATAACTTTCTAAAAAATTCAACAAAACTAATGGTGTATTTCTTTTTTGTCTAATTATGTTTCAAGATATGTTGCTATTGTTTCTACTGTGATACACTGCCTTGATACCAGCTCTATATATTTATCAGTTATTTCCTTGTACAGTTATTTCCTTGTATAGCAAATTCTAGTTTTCATAGATAGATGATACGTCTATGATCCCAAGTACTTCAATTAAGTCCAAGAAGTTTTGGGTTCTCGTTAATGATTGTAAATCAACTTTGATCTAGAAATGAAACACTAAGACTGTGTTTGGATGGTGATATGATCTGAGCTGAGTTTTTTATGAATAATAGTAAGTTAAGTAGGTGGAATGAGTTATATGGGACCCATCTAAAATGAGTTTCGATGTATTTTGATGTTAAGATGATTTTAGTACTATTTATGAAAAACCGAAAAAAGGTTATGGGTCTCATGTGTAAAGAGGTTTTGAGTTTAAATGAGTTTAGTAATTTAAGAGTTTGGTATTTGGATATTAGGCTCAGTTTAAAATTAGACTGAACTATGTTGATCTCAGTTGAGTTTTGTGACCAAACGGGGACTAGTTTAATCCATTGAACTTCATATACTTTTCAATCAGATTACTATATCCAAAAATCAAAAAGTTACTTTTGATCTAATTTTCTTTTGGAGTATTACATCTCCCCTTAAATAAAAATTTCATCCTCAAAATCTAAAGGTATGCACAAAAAAATGGATTAAATTAAAGTGATAGTATAGTTACCATGAACTAACGTCCATTGTTGGCCGTGCAATCATTTGGTGACATTGGTGGAGGTACTTCTAATCTTTCTCAAGTAGTGTCTTACAGATCAAGATAAAACATTACACCCTTTTTTAAATCATAATGCATATTCTCAAGGTTGATATCCATTAGCATTTCTCTATTAATCCCATAATTAGATGGTTGACCTCCCTCAATATGACCATTTTGATAGGGGATTAATGTCATAGATGGTCTTGATTTTTCGAATACACCTACCACTCAATCTATTGCGGCTATACTAGATTCTACCCCATTCTGGTGTCCCTTGTGGAATAGTGTTCTTCGATATGTCTCTCACCTCGACCATTCACATTCACATTATGTGCTCAGAGAGATTAAAGTCTTCTCCTTTAATGTCTATATAAGTTGCAACTAACCAATCCCATTCTTCTATACGTTGACGTTGCCGACTTTCTTCCATCATTTGCCTAACTCACTCGGTTGGGAGCATTGGGTTTCTTTTGGTAAATCAAGTTTTTACCATTATGCTGCAAAACAAAAGAGTCAAAATAACAAATAAACAAGTACATGATTAAGAATCCATGTAAATGAGTTGTTTTCCCTTTTATTCTTTGTTACTCAATGAATCATGTGCAAATATGATTTATTGCATACAACTTTGTATATAATACACTAATGTACTACTGTTATTCGGCTGAGTCATGTACAAAATTACACACAAACAAAGAAATACATTACAACCCAAATAGAGATGGGTACTTAGCTTTCATCTCACTTTCTTTTTCCTTGGTTGCTTCCTGGACATTAAGGTTCTGCCACAGTACCTTAACAAGTGAAATTTTACGGTTTCTAAGCTCTTTTTCTTTCCAATCAACAATTTGCATTGGAGATTTTTCATAGGACAAATTGGGTTGTAATGTTATGCTTTCTGAATCAATAACTTATTGTGATTGTTTTCCAAATCTCTTTCTTTAGCAAAGATACGTTGAATAGGTCGGGAATTCCTTGGAATTTAGTTGGAAGATTTATAAGCTACTAAACCCGTTTTCTCAACTATTTCATATGGTCCCACATATCTCGATTCAGTTTGCCGGCCTCTTTTACCAAAGCAAATCACTCCTTTAATAGGTGACACTTTGATATATATACAAAGTCACCAATTTCAAATACAAGGCTCCTTCTTATGTGATCATCATAACTTTTATGTCTATCTTGAACTGCCCTCATTCTCTCTCTAATCAAAAGATTTTTCTCTTCTATTTTTTGCAGAACCTCTGAGTCAAATACTTTACTTTCTCCAACCTCAACCCAATACAAAGGTTCTGCATTTTCTTCTATACAATACTTCATAAGACACCATTTGAAGAGTGGCCTAAAAGCTATTAGTATATGCAAATTCTATTAAAGACAACTACTTCTCCCAATCACTTTTATTTTCAAGAACACATGCTCTCAAAACGTCTTCTAATGTTTGTATAGTCCGTTTTGTTTGCCCATTTGTTTGAAGATGATAAGCACTATTAAATCTCAAGTTTGTGCCCATCATGCTTTGAAAACTTTGCCAAAACCAAGATGTAAAATGAGCATATCTATCTGACACAATCGTCGTCGGCACCCCATATAAATGAACTATTTCTACTACATACTATCTAGTCAATCTTTCCACAGAATCTTCGTTCTTGATAGGTAAGAGTGACCACTTTTCATTAACCGATCAATTATGACTCAGATTGAATTATTCCCAACAAAAATTCTCACCATTATCATTATGAAATCCATAGAAACATCTTCCCTCTTCCATTTTGGAATTGGTAGCGGTTGCAATTCACCTGTTGGTTTTTGGTGATCTACTTTAACCAGTCTACACACAGAACATTTATTAACATTTATTTGCTACGTCTCTTTTCATACCATCCCACCAAAAATGCCATTTCAGATCCTGATATGTCTTCGTACTATACCAGGATAGGTTGTGTATGGAATATGATGAGCTTCTCTTAAAATTTTTTCCCCTTCCTTAGAATCAGCTGAGATCACATTTTTATCCTTAAAATACAATGTACTATCTTTGCATATTCTAAATTCCTTTGGCACTTCAGACTTTTCGATCTTGCATCTAATATCTAACAACTTGTTGTCTTCCATCTGACGCTTATTCATATCTTCCCAGTCTAAAGGCACAATCTCTTGTATTGCAGCTAAAGTTGCATCTTGTTGAAGGCTTCCAATCAATAAACTTCTCATACTGCTCAAAAGAGACTCCATTTCCACTGTTGAAATTGAAAAACTTCCAGCTTGGGTCTTATGATCGACTTAAAGCATTAGCCATAACATGCTTTTAGAGGATGATACTTAATCTCACATTTATAATCACTGATTATTTCAAACCACATTCTTTGTCTTGTATTCATATTCTTTTGACAGAATAAATACTTGAGGCTTTTTTTTTTATCATTGAATGCCTCACAAGTCTCAACATACAAATAATGTCTCTATATCTTCAAAGAGAAGAGTACTGCAGCTAATTCCACATCATGAATAGGATAATTTTATTCATGATTTTTCAATTGACGAGGGGCATAAGCAACTACTCGTCCTTCTTGCGTAGGACATACAAGTCTTGGATATGTCACTATATACTAGCAGTAGCACACGATTTTTGGTTTCTTTTTCCTTTTTCCATAAGTGATTAGCGGGTTGTGGCACCAATGACCCTTGATTCAAATGGCACCAACCCTAACTCTCACGGACCATGGGGTCCATGGTTCGGGTTCAACCACACCCCCCCCCCAGTATCATTAATTAACACCCATTTTTCTGTTCATGATGCATGCTATGCAGTGCGACGCCGCGATGCTATAGTACCGCTGACCTGGGTAAGAGTGACCCTCTCACACACATGGGTTAACATCATGAATCAGGACAAAAAGAGGCTAGGCAAGAATGCATGATTGAACGTACAGTCGAAGACCCTTTCTCAGATCCAAAAGAGTTCTAGTATTTAGGGGACCCTAAAAGCATGGCAGCATCTGAACCTTAGCCAAAATACAACCAAAATTGTCATTTCTGACACGTCAAAGACAAGAAGGTACGGGACCCGTTGACCTTCCTCTCATATCATTTCAAATCAATGTAATCCACACAAAAGCCATGCAGATATTGTCTCCACATGCAACTCCACCGCCTAGAACCGGCCGTCCTCCCCCACACATGACATGTATCGCAAGATAGATATCCAGAGGAAATAAGGCTTATCATGATCATGACCATACGATTACAATTTGTTTTACAACAAAAATAGAAAATCCAAAAGAAAAAAGGGTACTGATAATTAAGACCCAATATTGAAGAAAGACAACAGCTCATCATCTTTGATGATCATCTTTAACTAGATTACGTCACATGGTGCTGTTTGATGGATGAAACTGAATATCTGTTGAACCGAGCTTGCGATATCTTCTGCTGTGAACCTCGATTCTGTGGCAACCTGCACCCGATATAGCCCAAAACCATAAGCCAAGATATCATAGATCGATCTTCACGTAAATTAATTTGTTCTAAAAATGTCTCTTCCTTTTTTTGTTTTTTTGAGTTAATACCTTGACATTAAACGAATATAGAACAGTTTGTTCGATGGTTGTAATGTTGGTGTGAAGAATATTGAGCTGCAAATCTTCAAGTGCTGCGATGGCCTTAATGAGCTGTCCTGGTCTTCTCCTAGAAAGAATTTTTATCATGGCATCAAACCCTAAAAGCTTCACCTCAACATCAGCCAAGCAGGACTTGTTCTCAGCTGTCTCCTCTCGGAGTCCGCTCTCAAAATCCACAAGATTGAATTGATCATTTGGAAGAGACGCAGCAGGAAAGAATGGTGGCTGAGGTTGTTGGGTTGCTAGAGAGGAATCTGCAGCTCCCACCTGTCTTGGAGCTTCTCCAAAGAGTCTTCGCCGCTTCTGCGATTCTAAGCACTGGAGAAGTTGCTCCAATTCCCTCACAAAATCAATGGCTCCTCCAATAATAGAAGCTTGATCTCCCTACAAATTATACTCACAATTAGTACTCATGCATAAGATAATGAAGAAACGAAAAATGGAATCTTTGTTTGATCATATTTTATACAATTCGAGATACCCTTTGTACGTATGAGCCAGGCATTAGGGACCTCAACACGCGAAGATGTTCATTCATTTGCTTCCTTCTGTTTCTTTCAACAGCGATGTGAGTCATCCGCTGGCTTTCCACTTCCTCGGTCGTCTTGATTGTTCTTGGTCTTTTCCTCTTGTTCTTTGCTTCGGGTGTAGGGTTCTTTTGCAGATCTTCCCCCAGAAACCGGAGCTGCACCGAGGTATTTTCAGAAATCCGAGCTTCTTCATCCTCTCTTATCCCATCTTCTTCTCCCAGATATACTCTAACCTCATCTTCCACTCCCACCCTTTTGAACCTCTCTTCATGATTATCTGCTGATCCATGCTGGGGATTAATCATTAGATGCCGATCCTCCAGCTTGTCATTCAAGACTGGGAACTTAAGGAAGTAAACCGGGTCAATCCCGGATTGATCATCCTCGGGAATCTTGGTTTGGTTTAAGGCCAACTTTGGCCCAAAATCTGCAAACTGCATCACATCAGCGAAGCTCAATTTATCAAAAGAATTCGAACCGCAAAATCCTGAAGCTATTTGTGGTTGTTGATGTTGAGGATTACTCAGCAAGTAATCAACCATCCCGTTATTGTTATCATGATCTCCTGAAGTTTCACCAATCCGTGGCTTCATGAACTGTTGTTGCTCTTGTTGATGATGAAGATGAAGATGATGATCAAGAGGATAATCCGGGCCGGCAAAACTCGACGGAAAAGCTGTCTGCAAGAACTCGGTTTCAGAGTAATACAACATGGTGTTGTGACTGAAAACTTTATTAACGTTAACGAATAAAGAGATCAAGTAGAGATTTAAGGGTTCAGAGAGGGCTGATATATATAATAATATATACCGAGTAGTTCTCCCCTTTCTGATCCATTGCAGTGCTAAAAGCTGTATGTATATATAGGCTCGATTCATGCAAGGACAAAACCGGAGTGAAAATTCCCACAATCGCAGCTGGAACAGTAATCTAAGTTCATCATCATGATTTTACAGCCTGCATGCTGTGAAGTCAACCGAATATAGTTTCTGCATGTTTAAAAAACTCAAACCTAACAATGAGAGATATTAACAGTACAGACGGTCAAAATGATACGGTACCTAAAGTGATCAGTAGCAGTAGAATCGGTATGTACCACCAAAGAGTTTGATGAGTGCTTAAAATTATATATTTGGGTACCCTGTGAATTATGTTCTTATCATGTCTATATATATATAATGTGGGCCAGGTTAACACCCGTGAGAGAGAGAGAGAGAGAGAGAGAGAGAGAGAGAGAGGAGCCTGTGGATTAATTCCCTCCTCACAATACTTTCACCTCACTTTCACCTCCTTTAATTTATGTGTGTCACAGGCGCCCAACAACGCTCTTCCCCCTCTCATGACCCTTATTATTAAGTGGTGAAGTCTTGTACGCAGCTCGATTTGATTATTTGAACCTTCAGGTTTTCGAAAGTTAATTGAGAAGATATAAAGATATATATGTTGTTGTGAAAAACACACATTAATCATGGCAAACAAATAAAAAAAAACAATCAGAATCACACGACACACAATTTATGTAATTTTGCAATGAGCCTACGTCTACAGAACTGCAAAAGTTTTATTAATTTAGAGAAGATTACAACCACACAATCTTAAGTCACTGATCACTCTAGAGCTTTTTCTCTCACACAATATAATACACTCACACTTTGTCCCTTTTGTTCACTTTAAAAATTGCTGAAAATTATATACAAGAAGCCAAAATAAACGGTGCTGTAAACCATTAGCATAAAAATATGTCATTTGTTCAAGCGGCATGTCGAGCGAACAGCCGATGAACATTGGCTCAAGAGGTGTGTCAAGCGCAGCTTGAGCAAACACTAGAATTTCTGTCTTGCTCATCCCACTGTCATGTGAAACTTGAGTGAATTCACGGGCTCAAGCCCTCTGTCAAGCGCAACTCGAAGCGAATTCAAGGGTTGCACCATTTTTGCTCACGAACCAGGCTCTACATGCAACCAAACATATGTATGTATGTACGTATGTATGTATGTATATAAATTCTATCCTCTTTTAATCAATCAATTTATAATATTTGTTTGTCTTTTCATTATTTTCCATTTCTATTGATCCTCTTCATTAAATCAATTAAATGAACATCGGTTCTGCATGAGTAAGTACTATATGATATTATTTGGACAATGCTAGCTAGCAAGCTATCCAATTCAAATGTAAATTAATATCTAGGTCATGTTATATTAAGACTTCAATTTTGAGTGACTTTATTGAAAACTAACCTCCTACGTACTCTAATTAGATAAATGCATACAAATAATTATACCTGTTTTTCGGCCAGTAAATTCGGGCTAGTGTTTTTGTTTTTTGTCTAGTTTCAAACTTAGAAAACTGGATTCATCCAGGCAGATATTTTGATAAATGCATACAAATAATTATACCTGTTTTTTGGCCAGTGAATTCAGGCTAGTGTTTTTTTCGGTCTAGTTTAAAATCAGAAAACTGAATTCATCTAGGTAGATATTCGGATTTCATATCTACCTTTTTCGGATGTGTGTAAGGTTATATAATGTGGGATCCGGATTAATACCTGATACCTGCAACCAAACTTTATATTTATTAAAAAAAAATTACCTTATAGAAAAAATGAGGTCATTTTGTGTTTGTAGCCCTCATCTTTAAAACCTTTTTTTAACAAAATCTGGATATCAAGTTACTTGGATTTTACAATTGGGTACTCGTGATTCGGGTTATAATTAACCGGGTTACCCATTTGGTAATCTAGGCAGGTACCCAAATCTCATTATAAATACGAATGTAGATCTCAATATAGTTGTACGTGTATCCGTATTTGCACCAAAGTTTACACCCTCGTCTGTTTTAAGCTACAACCTATGTGTGATCCCTTTTGTTTCTACTCTATGCCCACGTCTAAGGAGGGCGAAGCCACTTCTTACCCCTCAAAAGCTTTTTGAAAAAAAGAAGACATTTTTTTACCGTTATCCCTTTTAAATTAAATACATATATTTAAGTTTCAATTAAAATTCATGATAATCTAGGCTCAAATGTTAAAAAACTATTAATACACATAATCATGTGTAGTAATATTTTATTTTTCTTGATAGGAAAGAAACCATTCATTTAACAGAAAGTGAAAATATTACATTGATCAAGCCATACAACTTGGGATACATTTGAGGAAACACCATCCCACCATATCAATTCAGTGCCCACCAGTTCGAACGTGAAATATAGGAGTTCGAACAGATAATTGAAAGTGTAATATGGCGCAAAGAGATCCTGCCACAGCATATAAATGGTGCCAAGATATTATATGTGTTCGAACACTATTTTATATGTGTTCAAACAGGTACTTATAGCATTCGAACTGTCAATATATGCTGTTCGAATGTATTATACCTTATATCTAATTGTTTTATATATCTAATTTTATTACTATATATATATATAAATATAGGTATATAGAACACTTAATATTTATGTGTTCAATATATATAGGTATAAGTTAATAAGTATAATATAAGTTAATAATATATACAAGTCAAAATATGTAGTACAAGATATGTATATAGAAGTGTACAAGACTATATACTAATATAGTAGACCCATATAAGTATTACAAGTATATTATATAGGAGTATATTAAGTAAAGTATATAACACAAGGTATAAGTTAATAAGTATAATATAAGTTAAGAATATATCTAAGTCTAAATATATAGTACAAGATATGTACAAGACTATATACTTATATCGTAGACACATATAAGTATTATAAGTGTATTATATAAGTATATTATATATATAGTAGTATATAATTATATAGTAGTATATTATATTTATACTAATATATAATTATATAGTTGTATATATACTTATAAAATATTGTGTAGTATTAGAAGTATATATAAGTAGTAGTATAAATATAAGTATATATGCATTGAGTAGTTCATATTGTAAGTTGTATAAGTATTATATATAAGAAGTGTAAGTATATATATTATATTATAAAAATATATAAACGCAATATCTTGACCGTTGGAACGGTATTCTTAAGCGTTCGAACAAAAAAAAGATATTTTTGAATACGTTCCAACATCATTACTAAATCTTCGAATGCATAAAAATAAATATTATGCGTCATTGCTAGACCCGCGCTTCACTATCATTCTCTGCCACTCCATTGCCACTCTACTACCAAACGTCACCATCGTCCACCACCACTCTCCAACCCGCAACAGGTATGTCTATTACTAACCGTTTTTACCGATTAAATTTGGGTAAAATTGTTTTTAATGGATTGAAAATGGGGCTTTGAAAATTTGGGAATAAAGCCCCATTTCATTGTTCGGTGGAAATCGAGAACGGGATACTCTATGGTCATCTCGAGCTCTCATTGTTGTTATGGGATGCCAAAACAATGGTTTTGAACCATTCGTTTACTATTTTGTAATGGCTAAGTAGACTCAACCATGGGTAATCTCAAACCAGAAATCATCGTTTGAACATACACTATTACATTCAAACGGTATATGGAATGACCCTCTATGGGCATTCGAACTTATTTTCTTACCAAAAATCGAGGTTCGAACGTCCACTAGACTATTCGAACGTCCCTATAGGCGTTCAAACCTATTTTTATTACCCCAAAAGTGTAGTTTGAACGTCTACTAGACGGTTCGAACTCCCATCTATAGGCGTTCGAACCTAATTTTATTACCAGAAATGGAGTTTCGAACGTCCACTAATAACTATTACCGGTTGAATGCCCATAGATGGTCGTTTGGAACATGTTGTTAAGCATTTGAACAGATAATTTTTATTTTTAATTTTTTGATAGATATAATTACCTTGATCTAATTATAATTATGATATTTGTAATAATTGTCCTTAAATTTATATCATAAATTTAGCGTCATTCAATGTCTTCTCGGGAAAAGAAGCGGGTTGCATCAGGGCAATCATCCAGTGAAGAAGTTTGAGAGAGGACTTTTTTGCTAGAGAGGCAAGTTAAGATAGATGATTTTAGGGATCTTATGTGGGAGGGACATTCTCTCGCATCTATCTTTCTCAATCGTGGTTGGATATCAATCATCGATCAAAAGGATGAAAGAATGGACAAGGTAGTTTCCTACATGAATATTGTATCTGAATTCTATAGAGAACTTGGTCGTGCCAGCCAGGAGGATGATGCTTACACTTTCTCAATCTGAGGCATCACAGTACGTTTTTCAGTTGATGCAATTGATGATTTTCTAAGTATCCCTTGACTGCCCATTGCATATCCTAACGTGGTGCCTAAAGAGTCTACACCTGCAGGCGATGGGGAGACTGCAGAGGAAGAGGATAATGTGAGGCCTGATGAGATTGATGGCCTCGTTGATCATGAGGTTTGTCAATTGGTTGTGGGTCCAAATGCTCATTCCTATGATGGGAGCAAGGGCATCAAACAGTTGGACTTATCTAGTTTTTTCAAGATCATGAGCATTATAATATTCAACAACATCGATCCTCGACTACACAAGACTGAGGTGAGCATGGACCAAGCAAGATTTATGTTACGGGTCACTTGCAGGATGCCTATTGACCTAGCAAGATATATATTCGCTAGGATTCGATCAGAGGCCACCTGTATTACGACAGATGGAGTTTTATTTTATTCAGTGTACTTGGTTACTCGTTTTGATATATATAATATTTGTACTTATCAAGAAAATTTTATGACAGATATATTGTCGTTTGGAGTCATGCTCACACGATTGCTTTTAGCAAAAGGAGTCAGGCCAGATGAGTTTGAGCATCTTCGGGAGTCGATTGGACTGATCAACTCAACAACCTTGTCTCGTAGCACCAAACACTCCAGATTTCGTATTTGTGCACCCATTATAAAGGCTATCGACACTTAGGGAGGTGCACAGGGCGTATACGCTAAGGCATCTACATGGGGTGCATCACACAGTACTACTCGTGAGGAGATTGCAGATATTGTGTGTGCAGAGATGTGCACACAGATGTCAAAGATCATTGACGCAGTCTAGGTTGCCCTCGTAGAGACTTAGTCGAAACTCATGTCTCGAGTGACTAATATTGAGGCACGCATTGCTGGAGTCGAAGCAGTGCTACACGATCTGGGTTAGTAGTGTATATATTTTATTAGTATTAAATATGCTTTTTTGTATTGAAAATCATGACTATTTATATTTTGTAAATATTCAAATAGTCATACATCGTATTCTCGCCATACATTATATTTTTTGGATACAATTAATGTATGGTTTTTATTTTTAATATTTGCTAGCTTGCTTATTGTTAATTATATATATATATTTTTTTTCCATTTTACTTACCGTTCACAATAATATAAAAAATGAAACTATAAGTAATATTTATTTAACATCAAAAATCACTAAAATATTTTTTCATTAATTACATAAAATTAAATTATGAATTCGTAAATATTTTATGTTTAGTTTGAATAAGGTTTAAAAAATCTCCACCAATTTTAATTTAATTTCCCACCAAATGTTCCGTTCTAATGCCTGCTAGTTGTGTTCAAACGAAATTGCAACATTTTTGCTAAAATCTTTACTGTTCAAACTTACCAATTTGATGTTCAAACAGATTTGAACTTTCTCCACCAAGAAAAATTACTTGTTTATTGTTAATTGTATATATTTATTTTTTCCATTTTACTTACCGTTCACAATAATATAAAAAATGACACTATAAGTAATATTTATTTAACAGAAAAAATCAATAAATTATTTTTTTATTAATTACATAAAATTAAATTATGAATTTGTAAATATTTTATGTTCTGTTTGAATAAGGTATAAAAAATTCTCCACCAATTTTACTTTAATTTCCCGCCAAATGTTCCGTTCTAATGCCTACTAGTTGTATTCAAACGAAATTGCAATCTTTCCGCCAAAATCTTTATCGTTCGAACTTACCAATTTGATGTTCAAACTGATTTGAAGTTTCTTCGCCAAGAAAAATTACTTCCCCGCCAAGATTACCATTCAAACTAATTATCAATCGTTTGGACGAACTTTAGTTCCATGTTCGAATGTATACTTTACCATTCAAACGGTTTTGAATTTTTGAGACGACTTATTTCAGCACAGAAGATCTGGTTTGAACTGATATTAAGACGTTCGAACATTTTTACATTTTGTCCCTAAAACTAAAATTTCTTGTAGTGCAAGCTCTTCTAGCTAACCTATGGGCAGCTTCATTACCAATACGATTTACATTGCAAATCTGAAAATCTTTATCGGTCTTCTAGTTTCATGCACTAAAAGACGTTGATCCATGAAAGACTCACTGTCTTGATTGATCTCTAAAACCATCACCAAACAGTCATTTTCAATGATAAGGTTCTCTATCCCATGTTTTCTCAGTAGCTTTATGTATATATATACATACTTTCTATATGCACGATTATTCTCTAGTAGTACTTGATCTAGATCTTCACTTTCATTATTTAACGTACATTAATTTATTTGATTCATGTGGAGTTTCCAAATTTATGATCAGTACTGATGATTGTAATTTGCTAGCTCAAAAAAATATATATATAATTAATTAATCGGCCTTTTGAATATTAATTTCTGATCACCTAGTATCAAACACCGTTGGATTCTTAATTAATTCCATGCAAATAAAATAAAATATTATTATAATATTATTTTTTAATATTATTTTTGTTTTAGAATTTGAAAATTTTGAATTTAGATTTGAAAAAGTTGAATTGTTTATTATATTTTGTATAAGAATTTGAAAATATTATAATGATAAGATGAGATGAGATAGGTTAAAAGTATTTCTTAATCCAAACAGCCTCTAAGTATAGTCGTTCAAGAACTTAACTTATAAAATGTATGGTGATATATATATATATATATATATATAATGGAAGTATGGTGATATATAATATATATATTTTTTAAAACAGAAACTTCATTGAGAAAACTCTCAAATAAGGAAAAGAATATAAGATGGACAACTCTCTAACTCAACAATATCTTCATATATTCCTAAAGCACTCTTGGCTAGAACATCTGCCAACTCATTTGACCCTCTCCTGATGTAGATTGCTTTCCAACACTCCATCTGTGCAAGAACAGATTTGGTGTCCCAATTAATAGCCCTTGAATAATGACATGAATCCAAGTTCTGATTAATATGGTTGACAACACTTAAAGCATCACCTTCAAGAATTATCTTTCTAATACCAATCTCTAATGCAAATTTTACAGCTTGATAGGCTCCATAGAATTCAGTTGTATGGGAATCTTGAGCATACTTAATCTTCATCCTTTTTGTAGTAGTCACCTGTCCTTCATTATCTTTGATTATTATACCAATGTCCACCTTACCATCTTTCCTACTCAATGCTGAATCCCAATTAACTTTATAGATCCCCTGAGGTGGTGGTTCCCAACTAGCACTGTTAGAACTCTAGGCTAAGACACTGTTGCTTTCCTTATAATTTGCTTCTTGAAAATCTACTTTCATTTTCAGTGCCTGATCCACAACTTCAGTTGGATGGATAAAAATCCCTTTGAACAGAATGTTGTTCCTTCTCTGCCAGATCTTTTGAGCTATAGTCACAATTTTCTCCAGTTGTTCTACTCAAATTGTTCAATCATAGTAGCAAACCAGTTCAGAAAACACCTTGCCAATAGCCCAAACTTCTGCAACTTCTTTGACCCCATGCACCAAACATCTTTTGCTGATAGACAATCCCAAATCACATGTAAACTTGCTCTTCCTCAACTTGGCAAAAAGTACATAGTGGTGAATCTAAGACTTTCCTCTTGAAAATATTTGAGTTTGTTGACAGAGATTCTATGCAGGCTCTCCACATAAAAATCTTGGTAGCATTTGATACATTTAACTTCCATAAGATTGATCATCTGGCCCACTATTTGATCATTGCCCTTTCTCTCTTTCAATCATCTCCTTTTGCATATGATATGCACTTTTCACTGAAAACATTCCATTCAAAGTACTTCTCCACACTAACTTATCTGGATAGTTAGAGCTGCTGACTGGTATTTTTTGAATCATTTCCACTTCTCTACTTGAAAACCAATCTCTTAACAAAGCAACATTTCAGCTCTTATACTCTACATCTATAAGAGTACTAACCCTTCTATTAATATCCATAACAATTGGTTTCCTCTGGATTCTAAAGGAATAAGGCTGAGGAATCCATCTATCATGCCATATCCTCACTTGATCTCCATTCCCAATCCTCCAAAAGGATCCCTCTACCACCAACTTCTTAGTTGAGTATAAACTTCTCCAAATGAAAGATGGATTAGTACCCAACTTTGCTTCCAGAAAAGAGCATGATGGAAAATATTTTAGTTTTGACACTTTACTAGCCAAAGCATCTGGATTCTATAGAAAAGTAGGGCCAAATTAAAACTTTCCAAGTCCCTGAATCCTAAGCCTCCAATTGACTTGGCTTCCCCATTTGACTCCATGACACCCAATAAGCCTTCCTTTCATTTTGCTGATGACTCCACCAAAACTACCTCATAACTTGATTGATCTTGTGAAGAAGAAATCTAGAGAGTTTGAAAACTCCCATATAAGAAGTTGGCAATGCTTGGATCACAGCCTTCAACAGAATCTCCTTTCCTGCCTTTGACAATAGCTTAGTTTTCCAGCAACTAATTCTACTTCTGATTCTATTCAAAATACCAGAAAATGCTTGAAATCTTGATCTACCAATAAGAGTAGATAGCCTCAAATAATTCTCATAAGAACATAAAGATCTTACCCTAGCAATACTCAAGATAATCTCCCTGACTTCACTTCTTGTGTTTCTACTAAACTAAATTGAGGTTTTTTCTTTACTAAGTCTTTGCCCTGATGCTCTTTCATAGACCTCCAGCAGTACTCCAATCATATTGCTCCACTCCAATTAATTGGCTTTGCAAAATAACAAGTTATCATCTGTAGAAAAACAAATGATTAATGCAGATTTGCCCTCGAGCAAGTGGGATCTAGTGATAGCTTTGGTCTCCTCAGCCTTGTTTAGCATAGCACTCAATTCTTCTGAACAAAGTATGAAAAGATAGGATGACAAAGAGTCACCGCCTCAACCCTCTAGAAGCTTTAAATTTAACCTGAAGAACACCATTTAATAGAATGGAATATGAAACAGAATTTAAACATCTTAAAATTAACCCAATCCACATCTGATTGAATCCCAACTTAGCCATAACTGCTTGGAGAAATTCTCACTCCACCCTGTCATAGGCTTTACTCATGTCGAGCTTCAAAGCCATATAGCCTGTCTTGCCTTTTATCTTTAAATTCATAAAATGCATAGATTCATAAGCCACCATAATATTGTCCAAAATTAATCTTCCTTGTATGAATCATTCTGAGTGGGGGATATAATTTCAGGCAAAACTTCTTGAACATGTTGGCCAAGACCTTAGAAATAACTTTATAAATTACATTACACAAGAAATTTCACCTATAGTCTAATACTTTCTTCAATACCTTCTTCTTTGGAATTAAAACAATAAAAGTGTCATTTCCGTGCATGCATGAAAGGAACTTAAATATATATCATTAATGCCAGTCAATCGATGTGTAATACCATTTGAAAAAAAGATAGATCTTGGTAGCTCGAATTTGAGAGAGGGACTTCAAATTCGGGGCAGCCTTCAAATTCTTTTACGAAATTGAGAGGATTAGGCTATATTTGGTTGTCAAAGTAATCTCAATTTATTCCAAACCAATTATTGATAAGACTTACTATTTTTTCAATTTTAAACTCATATCAATATATTTCATACATGATTGAAACGCATATCTCAATTTATTTACATTCAAATACATATCAATAGGACGTATATATCACTAGTACTATTCATAAATCAATTCAAATTATCTGAAACCACCTCAGCATTCAAACGTAGCCTTAATCTATATTACTTGATCGAGTTCTCAAAGGGAATATTAAATTAGAATCATACAGTTGTAGATATTCAAGGAGTCAAAGACATTGCGTTTCTTAATTTCCTTCCTTTTTGCTTCAACGACTTTTTAGGCCAAAAAGGAGTTTAGCACGTAAGTGGTGATCAGGCTAAAATTTAATATCAAGTTGGAAAGGTATGGTAAGTTGGGTGGAGGTTCACATGATATAAGTGAATATCATCTTTTCAGTACGTTCACCTTTCCAGATGAGATATTGGTTCAAAACAAAAACCTTTCGAGACGACTACTAGGAAATATACACATGTTTTTTCAGTATTGATGCATATCCACGCAGTTACAAACAATATTATTATTAATTAATAAGTAATAGCTAGGCAACAGGGAATTGAGAGAAAACACAAGAATGTTTGGGTCATAACAATTTCCTTCCCAAGCATCAGTATTTAAATATAAAATACTTTTCAATTTCAAAATTTTAAAGTTTTCACCTAATTATTATTATAATTTTTTCAAATTTTTATATAAAATACAAAAAATAATAGAGTTTTTTTCAAATTTAAAAACAAAAATTATATTCAAATAATTTTTAAATTTATAATATTTTTATTCAAAATTTCTTTCTTCTTTTTGAAAATCCAATCAAACATTTTAATTTAAATCATTTTATTATTTTCACAAAATTATGAGATATTCCAAGCATCCAATATTAATCTTTCCTCATATTGATGGGAATGATAGACATGGAAAAAGTTGGGAGAAATTAGTTTTTGAATCTTCAAGTCTAGTTCAAGATTCTATATCATTATTTCTTGTCATATGGACTTTAAATTATTTGAATTGATAAATGGTATTGATCCTATATTATCAAGTTTTGATAATTTACATCACCCTCAACTAAGATTTGACTGTTGAGTTTATATCGCTTCTTATCTTTAATTGATCTTAAGAAAAATTTTACTTATCATTTTCTTATACCATAGTACTTATTTTTATTTTATTTTATTTCTCTTACAAAATGTGTAGTGTATGGATGATAATGAGTAGAATAATTCAATTAATTTAAGAAGAATAAAATAAAATAATAAAATAAATTTAGTGTGTGGTGTATGGAATGATAATTAGCAAAGTTTATTATCTTACTAATCAAATATTCATCGTGGAGGCAAATTAACAAGTTTAAAACACCGTTATCAATTCTAATAGTCTGAAGTGTAAATCGAAAAGAAGATGATTTGGAGGTTAAAAGTAACTTCCCTAAATTGTTTAATTTTTTTAATTTTAAAAAGAATAATACTTCAATTTTATTTATTACTCTGACTTATGATAGATGAATACTTTTTATATAAAGAGAAACTTGGGAGTTACCGATATAGAAAAATAAAGCCCAAAACCAAGTTCCTGAATGGAATAGAAGGCTTAAGAGCACTCTCATTAGATTATCTATATCCAAAACTAAAGCCCCTTTTTACCTATTAGACATAAAAATCACTTGCAATGGATTATCTATAATCAAATTTCTTAGCTTTTAGCTACAGTACATGTAAAGATAAAATCAAATTTGATAGTTGCTGTTCTACAAGCAAATTTTTATTTTATTATTTTTTAAGTCTCTCTCTCATTTGATAGTTACTGTTTTTTAAATCTTTATTATTTTTTAATCCATAATTTAAATAGAATATGATTACTAATTAACATATAATAGGTAAAATATGATAAAATATAATAAAATAATAATTAAAAAATTAAATATTTTTTTATTTATTACTATATAATAAATAAATAGATAATCTAATATAAAATTTTGATATAAATAGTTAAAGTCAAATTCATTTTATATTATTTTATTGTTATATAATGAAAAACTGGTTATTCTAATGTGGAGATTTATGTAAATGTAATAGTTAATATCTAAATTCATCTTACATTCATAAAAAATGTCATTTACATATGCATAATCTAATAACAATGCTCTAAATGAAAGATTATGGGTGTAACCGGTCCGGTTTTGGACAAAATTTAGGACCGATCGAATTGGTATGCACCGGTTTTGCATTTTCTAAAACTGATTACAGACCAGTTACTTTTCTAAACCGGTACTTCAGTTTTACTAATTTCCAGTCCGATTCGGTCTGATTTTTCGGTTTTAATATACTATATTATATATAATATAGTATATTAAAATATATAATACTAAAGTGATAATATATTGTTGTATATTATAATATATATTATAATTGTATTATAGACTATAGTGATATATTATAATATATAATATAGTGATGTAGTATTAGTTTAACTATTAATACAATAAACTATAGTGATATTATATTAATTAGTAATTTATCATATAATACAAAACTATTTTATATATAATTATATATTATATATAAAAATTATATAAAATATAAAAAAATTAATATATATATATGAACTGATCCAGTTCGGTCCTGTTTTTGAAAAAGAAAAATTGGAATCGGACCGATTTTGACTGGTTTTAAGAAAAATAAAATCGGGACCGGTCCAGTTTACCAGTTCACTGGTTTTTTTTACACCCCTAGGAAATATACAAAAACTGGGTTTGGGTGTTGAGAAGTGTTGAGGTATGTTGTAAATAGTAGTGAAAAAGTAGGTGAAAAGTAATAATAGAATATTGAATAGTAGTAAAAAGTAATGAATAATAATAAAAAGTAAGTGAAAAATAATAATAAAGTAATAAATAGTATTAGAGTATATTGAGAAGTGTTAAGGTACTCTCAATACCCAAACACATTAGCCTTGTTTGATTACACAGATGAAATAAAACGAGACAAAATAAGATGAAAGTTAAATAAAATAGTGTTAGAATATAATTTTTAAATATAATTTTTATTTCAAAATTTGAAAAAGTTGAATTGTTTATTATATTTTGTTTGAAAGTTTGAAAAAATTATAATGATTAAATGATATGAGATGAGATGATTTGTGAAAACAACTCATGCTATATCATAAGTCAAAGAAGCATCCCCACATTGGCTATAAAAGCTTCATTTATCAATAATATCTTTTAGAATTGAGCAAGTTAGACCAAACATTCTTATCAAACTACAAATTGACTGAAAATGGGAACCATACCTTGTATCTCCAACACGTTGTAATGTTTCAATTTGATTAAGCCTTGTACCGAAGCCTTAAGTTGAAATCAATTCTTCAAAATTTGTTATATTGTTTGTTGATGCATCACTTTATCAATATGTTGCAATTGGCTGATCGAATGTTCACAAGTTTTGGTAGCAACATTGCATGGTGAACTGAAGTCTTTACCCACGACATAAAAGGTATAGTCTTTTTCGTTGTTAACTTTTCAAATTGCGAAAACTCTCTACCGTAAATGCATTTGAACTAGACCGTCTAGTTGGTTTCTTGTTGAAAATATAACATAGAAGACAAAACGCAACATCTTTTGTTGGTGAATACTACAACCAACTAGAAATATCTTAAACCACTCAAATTGAAGTCGACGAGGATGATCAGTTTTTTCATAATATGGATATTTTTTCTTATGAAATTGATATGGGCCAACTTTGAGATATGCTCGTCTTATTTCATCACTTTGATTTATATGATAATCCTATATTGGAGGACGTAAACTAGGATTACATACTAATATAAAACTACCAATTTCTTTAGGTTAAACTCTGGGTATTCTTGGTAGTAGAAGCAGGTTCGACTTGTGAAATATCTACATCGTTTTTTAAAAAAGTGATTCAATAGTTTTTAGTTTGCCGATTCCATTCAAACTAATTTCTTTAAAATAAAATAAATAGAAACGACCCATTAACAACTCATAGAACAAAGTACAAAGCTAATTTAATCAATTTTTTGAAATGGCAAAACTTATATGATTAAATATTTTGAATGCATATAAGACATACCTTTAGCAATTTAAAATCTATAAACCTACTTCTTGACCAATTTCTTTCAATTAATATCAAGTGTGGATCCTATTAATAAAAGATAATTAAAAAGAAATAGATGATTTAGATATTTTATTTGGCCTGTGCTAATTAAAAGATCAACAAGAATAACTAAACAAAGTAAAGACATAAATATGTTTAAAATAAAACTGCAAATCATTCATCGATAAAAAAATTAAAAAAAAATAAAGAAAAAGGTGACGAAAAATATAAACTAAAAGGTAATAACTTATTATAAAGATTGTGTAAACACAAACACAACTAAAAAAAAAAGAGTTTGCCAACTAATAAAATATGAGAAATAAAAAAAAATATTTCATTAATTCAATGACATTACATTCTTAATCAGCAGAACTTGTTTAAACTCTTACTTATTTTGCTTTTGACTGATTATAGGTGAAAGTAGTACTGTTCTCCGACCCGACCCGACCCGACATCATAGCATTCCGACCCGACCCGGCAAGGGTTTATTCCGTTTTAGCCGATACCTGGTACCGACCCGACACTATTCCCAGAATAGTGTTCCGACCCGTTTTTTTTTTTTTTTTTTTTGGTGTGTGTGTGTAAATATTTAAATTAAATAAAGAACTTTCTAAGAATATGTCATATGTCTATTTGTTTTAAAAGCAGATTATTTTCATATTAGTAGAATTCATCTCTCCATAAGAATAAGATGACAAATGTAAATTATAAAGCATTCCCGCCAAGCAAAACTCCTTCAAGAAATTTCTCATTTCTTAATACTAATGAATGGAAAGTTTTGCACAATTTCTTGTCTTGTACTTAATAAGATGGTGCCAAAAATGTAAATTAATTTGGTAAAATTGTTGATTGACTTTAATGACTTTGGCTACATTTTCTAGAAGAAAAAGAAATCCATTGGATATAGTGATTGCAATTAGTAGCAACTTGATTTTTTCCAATCATTCCTAGAACCAACTTCCCTGCTAATGCTTTATAAACCAACGTTTTAAAAAACAAATACAAAAAATAAACCAATAATGTTAATGTATACTATTCATTTAATAAACCAATACTTTCATCATCTTCCATTACATCATCTTTCATCATCTTCCAAAAAATTGTATATTCTTCAAAGTTTAAAAAACACATACAAAAAATAAACCATTAATGTTCATGTATACTATTCATTTAACCAATGCTTTCATCATCTTCCATTACATCATCTTTCATCATCTTCCAAAGAATTGTATATTCTTCTAAGAATCTTCAATCGACCTCATTCAAAATATTCTTCAAAGTTATCTCTACAAGAAATAAAAAATAATGTTAAACATATAATTAATTGAAATGATTATAAAAAAATATTCTTCAAATATAAATCTTACCGGTTTCTAACTTGTAGCTTTCATCATCTTCCATTACATCTTGGGAGTCATAATTAATGGAGGGAGCCATCAACCAGTTTTGTATGCAAATAAGAGCTTCAACTGTTGTTGGGGCCAATGAACTACGAAATAAATCTAAGACCCGACCTCCAACGCTAAATGCCGACTCAGAAGCAACAGTAGATATCGAAATAGCTAACACATCTCGAGCTATATTGGCAAGAATCGGATATCTGATTGAGTTCACCTTCCACCATATTAGAATATCAAAGTCGGGTGTCGATCCTTCAACACTTTCCATGAAATACTTATCCAATTCTGATTTAGACTCTACCACACCTTTTGATGCTTGATATTGCTGAAACATATTGAATATATCATCCTCATCGTTATAAAAAGTGTTGCTTTGGGTCTCACCAACACTTGATTGGCCCCTACTTGAACTTACATTAGATTTTGAATATTGTTTATACATCCGCTCAATCATCCTCCTTAACCAATCAACAAGTTCAGATGCTCGCTCATGGCCAAGAATATTTGTAAAACAAAACTCCAAAACTTCCAACTTGAAGCGCATATCAAGCATAGCGCAGATCAAGCATAGATGCAATAAACAACATCTTGTTCAATTTTCCACAATCCCCCCAATACTTGTCATATTTCAATAACATCCTCTCCGACATGATTTTCAACACATTATTCTCACTCATGGAAAATTTGTTCAAATGTTTATAAATTGTAAATATTTCTTTAATGAACAAATTTGAAGTTGCATAAATTGAGCCTGAAACCCGCAAAGTCATATCATAAAAAAGCCTCACAAATTGTACAAAAACCTTGATGGTTTCCCAATCATATAAAGTTGGTATTCCTTGTCCAACCTCACGTAAATATGGGCCAAACTCATTATCTTCATCTTGCAGCACCTCAAACGCCGCATAATATTTGAGAGCCGCACTTAACATTAGATATGTTGAGTTCCACCTAGTTGGAACATCAAGACAAAGAAGCCCACCACCCAAAATATTTTGTTTTTCTGCACATGACTTGAACTTATTAAGTCTTGCAGGGGAAGACTTCACATATTTAACTGCATTTCGAATCTTCACAATTGATCTATCAATTTCTTTTAATCCATCCTGAACAATGAGATTCAAAATATGTGCACAACATCTTATATGCATAAGGTCATTGTCTAATACCATACAATCCCTAAGTTTAGCAATTTTCCTCATATAATCGATAGCCGTGGTATTAGAAGATGCATTATCGACTGTAATTGTAAATATCTTCTTTATGCCCCATCCAAGTACAGATGACTCAATCTCTTTTCCTATTGTTATTCCTTTGTGATCAGGAACTTTGTTAAAATGTATAATTCTCTTATGCAAGATCCAATCATCATCAATAAAATGGGCTGTTATGCACATATAATTTAGATAACACCACAAATTTGTTAATAAAAATCCCAATACATATGATAGAAATATTGATAAAAATAAGAACTAGGAAGAGTTAAAAGAAAATTTGTTAATAAAAATCCCAATACATATGATAGAAATATTGATAAAAATAAGAACTAAAGAGTTAAAAGAAATACTGGCAGAAGTTTCTTTGGATTTGTACTAAAGAGTTAAAAGAAAAGTGCAATTCCAATGATATATGTAGTCAATTGAGTACCAATTTGGATCTCTAACAAGTGGTACGTCATGCATGATTCACCAGCATTGAATAAAAATAAATTATTCAATGAAAGCACATGCATTGAATAAAAATAAGTGGTACGTCATGAAAGCACATGCATTGAATAAAAATAAGTGGTACGTCATGAAAGCACATGCATTTACGATATTATGTTGAACAAAAGAGTTTTTAAGGCTCAGAGAATCTCCTAGTTTATACATTGTATGTTTCATATGATTTTACTGACCCTCACTTTTTGAACCTGTGTATTCAGTGAGGAGAAGATTTGTTTGGGTTTATGCATCAATTCAGTTTGCTCTGTTGGTTCTCTTTGCACATATATTTTACTCCTTGGTAAGAGACTTTCTACTTAATATTTTGTTTGTTGCTTGCTTAGCTGCGGTGAAACTACCAAAGAGCTTAATAAGCTTAGAAATTTTGTGAGGGTTTGGTGTTTCCATGAGTGGGAGGTGCGATCCCATGTATTTTTGGACCATCCTGGTTCATGTACAATGTTTAAACCATCACAAAAACTTTAAACCATCACAAAATCGGGTGGACCAAAGTGAAGATCTGGTTCATGTATGATTTCTATTTGTTCCTTTTTTATATATATAACTATGATCTCTATTTGTTATTTCCCTGTATCTGCTTAGAATGAATCCGAAACCAAGTTTAGCTGACAAGTAGGCTGGCTTTATGTGACCTCCTTCGAACCTTTAAACATGTATATACTCAATTCTTCTGGATGGAACTTTGTTCATGATCCCAAGATCACTATCATATCCAGATTTAGGCAGGCAAATATTAAGCTTTTTCCAATCTTGTCTATCACCAGTTATTTGAATTGGCCATGGCTCTGTTTGGTCTCTGCATCTTCAGATCCCATAGGAGCCATTGCCACAGATAAAAAAATGGATGCTAGATCCTTCAGATTATGATGCTTGTTTTACTCTAGTTTTGGCATAAAACTAACTTGAGCATCCCTTGACTTTGACATGGCACAATAGTTTGGTTATGGGATACGATTTGGACACCTGCAATAGGAGACTCTTTCCAAGTATGACTATGCTAATGGAAATTTACATTGAATATGTATTTGTGGATTACAGGTTCATTTGCAAGCAGTTTTGTCAATTCTGCTAGCAACATTTGCTGGGATCGGTGTTGCAATGAGTGGAAGCTCTATTCTTGTTGAATTTTTGAGATGGAGAAGAAGGTTGCGAGCTCAGTCAGAGCATTATCATGGTTCACAAGTGATGACTAGACGAAGTCAATTTCCTAGATCGTTAAATTCACCACGGATAGGCCCTCCTGAACGCCACCACCAAACCGAAGTGGAAAATCCAGAAACCTTTAGCGGGGTCTGAAATGGTATCCCACAGGTGGTCAATATTACATGGTTTAGCTAGCTGAAAAGGCGCTAAGCTAATTTTGTTAGATATGAGACAGAGGCTATGTGATCTATTTTGTAATACATCTCTAACGGCATCATATATGCATTTTTATGTGATCAAGTTTATAGACAAAGACTTGTTTTGTACAGGCTTCTGATGGCAATAGAATTAATGCAAAATTCATTATGCTATCCATATATATATATTTTTTATACATATACAGATTCTTGTAGACTTGTAGTTTTCAGTGTTTGTATTTTCAAGATTTTGTGTTTGTAATTTGAATGCATTGAGGTCCCTTGTGGTTTGAAATTACCTCAACACGTTTAAATGTGGCACAAGATTTTTAAAATGTGTGGCTTATACACCACCAACAGCAACGTGATTTTAGTTCTTACATCAACCAATTTCTGATGGAACTTGAGGCGGCCCATAACTTTATGCAAAAATGGCACAGATGATTTAGTAAAATCATCAACCAATTCTATAAAAGTGATATTTACCAAACTATATCAGGTTTCCATGTTCCATGGACTTTAGCATGCATGTAAACTGCAAAGTGCAGTAATATAGTCTTCGGACCCATCTAACACATAAATTTCCAGATGTTGAAGACAACAGGACACAAGTAAATTCTCAAAGTTTTTCTGTTTTAGCTTTTGGGTGAAGAATCTTGTAAGGAATGGGAATGATTGTACTGTTCTGTTTTAGCTCTCTTATTAATTATCAAAAATATATATATATTCTCAAAGTTTTTCGAAACCACTCAAAATCTTGGTGTCAACCAAGCATTTCAAAACTAGCAACAGTAAAAGATTTAAAGAAAAAACAGGAGCCATCCCTGAAACTTCAACCAGAATGTAAAATTACACCCCCCAACACACGCACGACCTCGTTTACCAGATCAAATAAACCCAAAAGCCCAAATCTCCCAAACCGGATAGAGAGAGAGAGAGAGAGAGGGAGAAATACCTATAGATGATTCCGAGTATGATGAGGCAGAGCTTTGAGCAACAAAGCAAGGTAGACGATGGAGAGAATCAGAACTGAATCATGCGAGCTGCACTGAACATTTTGATAGGAAACGGGTATCGGGTATTACCCGATTAAAATGGAAACGGTTACTGTATAACCCGTTTCCGATTAAACATGTTAACGGGTCGGTATTTCGGTTCGGGTCGGGTCGGAAAAACGGCCGGGTCAGGTTCACGGCTTATCTGTACAGTCCTAGGTGAAAGAATAAAATACTAAAATCCACGAGGAAGAAAATAGCGACGATGCAGACACGAGCAAGAAAACATAAAAGAGGAAATCTTCCCACCAGTTAGTCTCTACTGTTACTCAAATAAGATCCCTCCAATAGGATTTTACCATGTAGTTCCTCCATTTAACATTCTATGTACCTGTCTATAGCTGATAACTGTAAAAGAATCCCTTTTGTGAAAAACCCTTCCTCCCTCCCTCCCTTTTCAAATCGTAAAAGACTAATCCATATGAGTGGAAAAATTATATATTTGAAAATTAGTGCACAAATCACTTCCAAATCAATGCAAATTATCCCAGTTATTTTCATCTACTTTTGTGGCAAGTATGTGAGAAAAACAAGTGCAAAACCAATTAACAGATCAGTGAGAAGTCAGTGCAAAAATCAAACCATGGAGTGGAGGAGGAGATGATTGCTGCTAACAGCTATGGTGGATGAAGGCTGGGAAGGGCAACAGAATAAGCTGAGGGAGAAAAAGCTTCGACAGATAGTTGGGGGACAGAGGAAAATATGTTAGTAGGGGGCGACGAACATTGGTGGTGTGACGACATTGTCCGGTTGTGGCGACAACGGACCTGGCTTGGTCATGTGGCGGTGGTTTGGTTTCCTGCGGTGGTAATATGGTTATTCACAAGTTGAAGTTTGACGGTGCAAATCAATTCTCCATGTTCTTCGCAAGATGACACTTTCATATGTTTAATCAAATGAGATTAAATGTATTGTGACTATTATAAAATTTCCTACATCTTTGGTTTTGATTGGAGGCTATTAATTGGTCAATATCAGCCCAACCGTTCGAAAGAGAAACTGAACATAAAATCTAAGGGTTCAACACTTGTTTTTAAAGTCTTACTGTGTATCACTATTTTTATATTATATATAAAAGTTGGGGCCCACACGCACATGAGTTATAAGTTTAAACTACCCACATCTCAAAGTTGTGGCCGGCCACATGTCATGTTTCTTTGATGAAAAATTCTACTCATCATCCTTACATCATATGTCATACATAATTTTTTTATTATATTTTTTTTACAAAATCTGTAGTGTGTAGATGATAAGTAAAAGACTTTAATTAGGTTAGAAAGAATAAAACAATAAAAAATTTAAAAACAATAAAAATAAGTGTGGTGTATAATGTGTAGAAATGATGAGTAGCAAAACTCTTTCTTAATACTTTCTTTATTAAAACTTTGGGACTACATGTAAGTAAGGTAGTTGATTTAGGCCAATTTGTAACTTTATTCAGCACTCAAATTTTAACTTCTTGACACTCCAAAAGGAATTTTTTAGAGGTATAATCGGTTCGGTTTTGGACATATTTTATAACTGAACCGGTATACACTGGTTTTGAGATTTAAATAACAAATGTCATACTGGTTACACCCCTAAACTGGTACTTCCGGTTTTACCAATTTCGGTCTAGTTCGATCCAGTTTTTCCAATTTTTTCAGTATATAATATAGTATATTATAGTATATAATAATATAGTGAAAATATATTATACTATATTATAATATATATCATAATTGTATTATAGACTAGTGATATATTATAATATATAATATAGTAATATATTATATAATATATTACTATATTATATAATATAGTAATATATTACTATATTACTATATTACTATATAGTAATATATTATAATATACAGTGAAATAGTATTAGTATAACTATTAATATATTAGACTATAGTGATAATATATAGTTATTTATATAAGATTTTAAAATTTAATATTATAATATTATATAAAAAAATATTTTATACAATATAAAAAATTAATATATATATATATATGAACAGGTCCAGTCCGATATTAGAAAAAGAAAAATTGAAACCAGACTAATTTTAATCAATTATGAAAAAAATGAAACCGGTACCGTACGGAACCAAACCAGGTACCGGACAAACCAAACCCGGTTTTGTTCGGTCCAGTCTAGTTTATCGGTTCACCAATTTTTTTTCACCCATAGAATTTTTTATTCAAAACTAGTCTCCACATAGTTTCATCTCTTGCTGAGGTGTTAGAACCCTTAGCGCCTGATTTGGATAGAGATGCTTTCTTCTTATTTTATTCTATCTTATCTCAATATATAAATACCAAAATATTTTTCAAATTCAAATATTCAACTTTTTCATCTACTCATTATTTAATTATTGCAAAATTTTGAAACTTCCAAACAAAACATAAAAAACAATTCAACTTTTTTAAATTTCAAAACAAAAATTATATTAAAAAATTATATTCTAACAATATTTTAATTTTATAATATTTGTTATTCAACTTTTTCTATCTCATTTTTCAAAATCTCATAAAACATTTTAACTTAAACAATTTCACTACTATTTACAAACCATCTCAATTCATTGCATCTCAACTCACTATAAAAACTACCCTTAAATCTGACTTAATTGCGAGCTAGCCATAATTTCTACAAGAGAAGTGATTACAGCAAACAAACAATGGGATTGAATTGATCAGAACCCTTGACCGAAGACCATCAATGGATGGCAATGTCCTTCCAATAGTTGTTGTCCAAAAGGTAATGACCAAAAGTAGAAAAGAAGTAGTGCCTAATGGTCTTCGCAAGAGAATAATACGAAAAAATATAGTTTACATTTTAAATAGATCCTTCAAGACAAGAAAACCACTTCGAAGCCATAGGTATTCCACATTATTAGATTTTATCATCGAGAGGGATACCATTATGCCAAAGTTAAAAAAAAAATGGAAATCTTGGTGGAGAGAGTTCGATTCCAAACAAAATTAAGGCATTAGTGTGAGGGAGGTGTTCCCTAAGAAGGTTTTAAGCATATTTTGCCATCATAAGAGTTTTTTTAGATTCTTACATCACAACCATGTGTAAGCAAGATATGCTATTGAGTAACCTTTTGAACCAAAGAGATGTCATTCAAAGTAGAGAGCATGGGTACATGCAAACCAGTGGAGGAACAAACATTTCTTAATCAAAGTTGGGGATTGGTGATATAGAAACCTTCCTGTGTGAAGGAAATATTTCTGGTCCAATCATCATACTAGAAATTTAGGGAGCCCTCCCTAATATTCCATTGAATTTCTTGGTGAATGACAGTGAGATAGTGATAGATACATTCCAAGAGTTGGGGTAATAAGTTTTGGCCACTATAGTGTCAAGCGAGCGAGTGTTTTCTCATATATTTTTGTTGAAGAAAAGTAGCCTAAGGAGAAGTAGATGTGAGAAAAAGCCAAACTAGCTTATAGTGAAGGGATTGTAGGACATCATACAAGTTCTAACACCCAAGCCTCCCTCAAGAATAGGAGGGCCAATATCACGTTAAGAGATCTAGTTTTTCAGGAGAGGTTTGGATAGTGAATTGAGATAAGATGAGTTGAGATTAAAGTTAAAAGTTGAATAAAATATTGTTAGAATATTATTTTTTAATGTTATTATTATTTTGAGATTTGAAAAAGTTGAATTGTTTATTATATTTTGTGTAATAATTTGAAAAAATTGTAAGAATTAAATGAGATGAAATTTACCATCGTCAAAATCCGTGTTAGTTCTAATAATAGTCTTTCTAGTGCTAAGGGCACTTTTTACACCACATATTATTTTTTTTATTATTTTTTAATTTTTACCAAATGTGTGGTATATAAATATTGAGTAGAAGAATTCAATTATTTTAAAAAGAATATAATTAAAAGAAATTTAAAATTCTTTAAAAAAAAAATTTATATGGTTCCTAGTATATAAGACTTATAAATAATAAAACTCTTTTTTTATTTTTTAAAAAGCACAATTCAAATCTATTATTTAGTCATTAAATTTCAGAAAATTAATATCTATCTTAATAATAATTAAAAAACGTTTCCAAGGTATCTAAAAATACATCAACAGAGTATCTTTACTTGACTTGCTGGGCAAGAAGCTAAAAGAAAATCCGATACATAAAAGCATCAATTTTGTTCTTTTCTTTAGTTTCATTCTCTCTCTCTCTCTCTCTCTCTAGTTTCTTCAGTTCTCCGATTAGCTAGGGTTTGGGATCCCCTTTTTCCAAGATTAAATTCTAATAGGTTCTGCGTCGGCAGTCATGGCAGCGATGATGGTGAGTTCGGCGGGTGGGCTTCTGGCGATGCTGAACGAGACGCACCCTTCGCTCAAGCTACACGCGCTTTCCAACCTCAACAATCTGGTCGACAGCTTTTGGCCTGAGATCTCCACGAGCGTTCCTGTCATGTACACTCTCTCTTTTGCTGATCATTTTCTGTAATTTCTCTATTTTTTTATTAGGGTTTCGGTTCTTGCTGCGGTTGATCCGTTTGTTTTTGTTGAGAAGTTGCGAGCGAAAAAGAAAACCTATAAAGTAAAGAACTGTGCTTTCGACATTGTTCTGTCGCAACGTTGTGGAATAGAATATAAATCCGGGGCTTAAATCTCTGGTTTACATTAATTCCTTTATTCGAATTTCCGGGGAAGGAGGATATTTTTCTTGTTCTTGTTATAAAACTAGGGTTTCTTTCCGTATGGGAAGGAATTGGGTTTCGTATTTTTTGTAGATTTTGATCGTCTTTTGGGGAAGTGACCGGGGGAAACTCATTTGATGGAAGGGATATTCTAATGGGTGAAGTCCAAAACCTAACAGGAAATTCCTAGTTTTTTCATGATACATGTGCAGTAACTGATGTGTGGTAATTTATTGACCAATTCATTTAGTTGTTTGGCTATACTGGAAGGTAACTTCGTCAATTAATAGTAATGGAAGCAGTGATACTGATACCCAAGTCTTTTGAGGTTTGATTGGTTGCATATAGTAGGTTACCGGTTCGCCCAATGAAAGATTGGCATTTAAGTGTTTTCTCTAATTTATCTCTATGATTGCATTTTTTATTTAGTTTTGATAAGTAAACAAATTTTATTAATCAAAGAATAGGCATAGCCAAGTACATTACAAATGTATGACCTAACTATGTAGGCACAATAGAGACAAGAAAATCATGTAAATTTAGGCCATTAAAGTCAATAGCAATGACCCTAGTACATAGAGTTCTAATAAATAAAGCTTTTTGTGCCTCCATTGATCTCTCCTTGTCTTCAAACGTTTGATCATTGCGCTCTTGCCACAAACACCACATGTTGCATATAGGGACTGTCTTCCACACAGTTGTAATCTATTGAATGCCTTTTAGATTTTTCCAGCTAGCCAGTACTGCCACCACTATCTCGGGCATAACTCAAGCCAAGTCTAGTCTGTTGAACACCTCATTCCATAACACTAGCTGTCTCACAATATAGTAGGAGATGGTCCACAGACTTGCCCCCATTCCTACACATGCAACACCAATATGCGATGATCGTCATGCGTTTCCTCAAATTATCGGTTGTGAGGATCTTATGTCTCCAAAGCCTTCTTCATGGAAATTGAATATTTGGCTTTTGTGTGAGAGACTTGGGCCTCGTTTGTTTTTGCAGATATGATAAATTGAGATAAAAGTTGAAAGTTGAATAAAATATTGTTAGAATATATGTTTTAAATATTATTTTTTGTTTTAGGATTTGAAAAAGTTTAATTTTTTATTTTATTTTGTATGAGAATTTGAGAAAGTTGTAATAATTAGGTAAGATGAGATTGGAATGGTTGTGAAAACAAATAAGGCCTAATAGAAAGAGCGAATTGAGAATTTACTTATAAAGAAAAAAGAAAGAGCAAACCAAGAATGAACCTTTATCTGTGGGTATCCACCACAACATATCTTCTCGTTGGTTGCTCGGTTTTATGGAGTACAAAAGGTTGAAAAAGTCTTCAAAGTTGCTCATTTTCCAATCTTGTGCTGCCGTACTAAAATTTATATTTCACTGGATTTGCTCCCCTGATATCACCATGACTTTAGTTACGGAAACTTCTTTGGCACTTGCAACTTGGAAAAGTGAAGGAAATAAATCTTTTAAAGCACTGTTACCACACCAAATATCACTCCAAAATTTAATCCTAGAATCCTCAGCCACAAGAAATCTTGTTTTTCGATTAAAGACCTCCCATTCTCTTCTTATGTGTTTCCACATTCCCACTCCGTAAGCCCCTCACTTCTTTAGTACACCAACTCCCCCATAAGCCTCCATATTTGCTCTCACTCACCAACTTCCATAGGGCTTCCGATTCGTTATTGTATCTCCGCAGCCATTTTCCAAGTAACAGCCGATTAAAAATTTTTATATTTCATTACAACTTTGAGGAAACTTATCAAAAAATTTTTTTTTTTCATATTTCTAATCCCCAAATCACCATTGAAGATAGGGCAACATATCTTCTCCCAATTGACTAGGTGGAATTTGAACTCTTCCATCCTACCAGTTTTTGCTCTACTTTCTCAATCACCATGTCCCATAATGAAGACGCTCTCAAGGCAGCCCCCAATGGGAGTCTAAGGTAGTCATAAGAATATAGGCAATTTTACACCTTAGAGTGCTAGCCAGCTGTCTTATATTATGAACACCTCCAATTGGCACCATCTCTAATTTGTCAAAGTTTACTTTCAACCTAGATGCTGCTTCAAAACAAAGGAGAAGGGCTTTCAGTGCTCGAACCTAGTTATGATCTGCATCACAAATGATCTGCATCACAAAAGATAAGTGTGTTATCTGCAAATAATAAATGAGAAATATTAATAATTTCCCTATTCGGGGCTCCAATCGAGAAGCCAGCCACGAAACCATTCTTAACTAGTGTTGAGGTCATTCTGCTTAGCGCCTCCATCATAATAACAAAGAGTAGCGAAGACAACGGGTCTCCTTGTCATAAACCTTGTGCGCTATTAAAAAAGCCAGCTTGGCTTCCGTTTATCAAAACTGAGAATTTCATTGTTGATATGCACCAGCGGATCCACGATAGCCACCTCTCCCCAAAACCACACCTTCCAAGAAGGTAAAGAAGAAAATCTCACTTAATGTGGTTGTACGCCTTCTCTATTTCTAGCTTGAAAATGATCCTTGCAATGCCAGCTTTCAGTCTACTATCAATACATTCATTGGCAATAAGCACAACATCTAAAATCTGTCTACTATTTACAAATGCATTTTGGGGTTTTGTAATGATCTTCCCCACCTAGACGATTTGCAACCACTTTAGAAATTATCTTGTATACTCCATTTATTAAGTTAATGAGTCGAAACTTCCTAATCTCTGCTACCCCAACCTTCTTCAGTATCAATGTAAGAAAAGTGGCGTTAAGGCTTTTCTCAAAATTTCCAGCCGAGAATAACTCTTGAAGCACCCTCATAAGATCATCCTTTAACACATCCTAGCATGTTTGAAAGAAGCGTATAGAAAAACCGTCATGACCCGGTGCCTTATCTTTAACCATTCTCCATACCACTTTGTGAACCTCTGCCTCCTCAAAGGGCCTCTCCAACCGATTGACTTTTCCATTTTGGTGATTCTTAGAATCTATCTAGTCGAGACCACGTCTGATTATTAGACACCATGTGAAAGAACCCCTTGATGGCAGTAGATCTAGGGTTCAAATAAAAAGGCACTCCAAGAATTTTGTCATTGCTGGCCGCAGTCTTCCATTTCCATAACATTCACTTGGAAATTTTATGACATTAAAATCTCCACCAATGCACCGTGGAAGGTTCCACTAGTTATGAACTCCAGCTAATTCTTCCCACAATGATCTTCTGTTGTTGTTTAAGTTTGGACTATAGACACCTGCAAAAGCTCATAGAAAGTTATCTGTCACACTCTTAAAGGAACATGCCATCGTGAAGACCCTATGAATTCCTCCATTTTCTCCACCACCCGTCTATCCAACATCACCAATACACCTCCTGACGCCCCATTAGATGCTAAATACACCCAAACCACATTTACGCAACTCCATAAACTTCGTAGGATTCTTTTAGTAATTAATTTTAGCTTTGCTTCCTGTAGACATACAATGTCTGCCTTCCACGCATAAAGTAAGTTTCTCATTTTAAGACGCTTATTGGCCTTGTTGAACCTGCAGACATTCCACGACACAATTTTGGGTTTCGTTGGGGGTAGGCTAGCCCTTTTCCTTTTGATCTGTCCCTGTTGGAACTACCCTCATAATTCAACGACCAATGTAACCGTTTAAGCTTTCGCTTTTTTTAGTCAGCTTTCCTATGTTGTTGGTGCCCCACTTCAATGGTGGTAAGCAAAGCCATAAATTGTTCCTTGAAGCCTTCACACTCCATTCCTACACATTGTTGTATTTCCTTCACCTTGTGAAATACTCATTATGAAACACTAGATTGAACTGGGAACATATAATTCAGAGGGATAGGCTCATTCACTTTGAAGTCCATCGGCAAACCCTATGTCTCTTCCACAAAAAAAATTTTCACCCTCCCCAACAAGGCCACTAAGCACTTGGATGAGTCTTTGGGAATTCTCTTCTTCAGAAAATGGTAGTTCTTCACTACTAGAATGTGAAGGGTCAACTGAACACGCCTCCAAATTTTCCTTCGAGTGTTCGGTCATCTCAGAATCATTGAGGAGCTGTTTTTGTGGGTTCGCTAGAGTATACCCTTCTTCCCCACATCCAATCGGAACTTTCTGGCCACTGCTCGACGGTGAAACGACACATGGTGGCGTAGAAGTGCCCATTGGATGCTCCACTGCCATTTTCTGGACACACGGTGTGTACTAACCACCTATTGACTGCTCCACCGCTATCGCTGGCATCTTATGTGTCCCTGTTCAACGGATCCTTAGCCGGCTGCGTGCTTTGCATCAAGTTTTCCGGTGGAAGAGTGAAACTTCTGCCATTGGAGGGAGCCCTTTTGCATTCTCTCCACATGGGTTGGGTCTCGCAACTTCTTCTGTCATACTGCCCCATGGGTTGAGGCCTAGCTCGTCGGCCTGCTTGACTTCTCCACATGGGCTGAATCTCGGTATTTCTCCACACAGGCCCAACCCCCTTACCATTTCGAGCCTCACCCCCCTTACTAGGCCCAACAATGTTCGAGCCCACCCCCATATTTTGTTGCTTAATTGTGGCCTTGATGGGCCTCCGATTGCCTAAGCTCACCCTAGTCCCTTTATTTGCCCATTCCCCGTCTCTTTCCTTATTACCCTCAACACACCTTAGCATGTTTTCCACCTCATCCTGCAACTTTCACAATTGTGCTGCATCTTTACCAACTTGCTACGCATGTCAACCTCCTCCAGGCCGACAACTTTCATGCAACGCCTCCCTTTTGCAGAGCAAAATGAGGGGCTTTATGCATATTTCAAATTGTGTACATGCATTCAGACCTACCACCATTGTCCCTTACTCGCGGTTCATGGTGATTCACCCCTGGCATGAGCACCTCCTTATAGGATTGTGTATTCGGTTGAAGCTCCTCCACCATTGGCCTCAATTGTGCTCCTTAGCGAGCCCCACCCATGTTTCTCCCTTCCTACACACTCCCACAGTGCCTCCCTTAATCTCCTCCATCCCGTCTCCCCCTCCTCTTCTATTATAAAGATAAAGTTTTGCCTTCCTCTCTCGCTATATTCTACTACCGCCATGTATCGACCACGGCTATTCGAGCACCGCTGTGCTATCAAACTACAATATCCCTCCCTAATCGTCATGTAAAACTCTTTTTTATCTCCTTTCAGACAGTCCCCTAGTGCTCTCCCGAGCCATTGCACTGTGGAAAATCCCAGCAATAACTCATGCTCTATCTTCCATCCTCTCTCTATGATACGTAACAAATTAACTTCCTTCACAAGTGAAAATAACTTGGATTCTATCACAAGCTCTCTTGTATACCCCATTTGGATGCTGCCGTTGTGCTACTATGCTCGTTAACGTAGCAACTTCATCAATGGAAATGCAAAAAGCTTAATTTTTGCAAGTGTACGGAGAGCACAAAGTGAACTCCCTCTATTGAGTAAAAAAAAAAACTTCTACAACTTAATTTTTTATTGCAAGTTCTTATTATTATAGAGCATTTTGAAGAATGGATATTTTTTCAGATGCAAAATTATCGTATTTTTGCTAGTGGAGCTAAGAAGAATAATTAAAAAAGAAATGAAGGAAGGACTAGAAGACTTGTTGTACTTGCTGAGCTGGAAAAAATCACACTCATGGACGAAATCTCGTGGAGGCAAAAATCACGGGCCATTTGGTTAAAGGAAGGGGATAGGAGCACAAAGTTTTTCCATAGGGTCACAAACTCACATAGAAGGAACAACGCTATTGAGGTCCTCCATGAGGACGGTAGGGTTATATCGGGCAAAGATGAAATTAAGAACCTTGTTGTCCACTCTTATGAGAAGCTTTTGACAGAGAAGTACCTTTGGAGACCCAAGACGGACGGCCTAGCTTTTGATTCCATCGACCACACAACCGTTGCCTGGTTGGAGAGGCCCTTTGAAGGAAATAAGGTGCTTGGTGTGTTAAAAGGTATGAACAAATATAAAGCCCCAGGACCAAATGGCTTTCCAATGGCTTTCTTTCATGCTTGTTGGGAAATTGTTAAAGAGGACATCATGAAGGTTTTCTTGGAATTTCACTCTTTTATGAAATTTGAGAAGAGCCTTAATGTTTCTTTCATTGCTCTCATTCCCAAGAGAGCAAGGTCGGTGGAAGTGAATGATTTTCGACCTATAAGTTTGATAAGTGGGGCTTACAAGATTATCTCTAAAGTCCTAGCGAAGCGGTTGAGCGAAGTCATGAGAAAGATCATCTTGAAGTCACAAAACGCCTTCGTAAAAGGAAGGCAAATATTAGACTCGGTCCTCATTGCCAACGAATGTCTAGAGAATAGAGTCAGAACCGGCACTCTAGGTATCTTGTGTAAACTGGATATGGAAAAGGCTTTTGATTATGTGAACTGAGATTTTTTGTTATATATTCTTAGTAGGTATGGCTTTGGGACAAGATGGTGTTAGTGGATCAAGCACTGTATTACAACTGCCAGATTTTCTGTTTTGATCAACGGCACTCCCGAAGGTTTCTTCAACAGCTCTTGGGGTTTGAGACAAGGGGATCCTTTATCTGCACTCATCCATCCTTGTCATGGACATACTGAGCAAAATGTTGGACAGGGCAATGGTTACAAGCTTCATCTCGGGTTATTCGGTGGGTGGTTCTACACATGGAAGCATGATGGTTTATCATCTCCTATTCGCCAATGATACGTTGATTTTTTGTGATCTGGATCTGGATCAGATCCGCTCCCTCAAAGCACTCCTTCTTTGCTTTGAAGCTGTATCTGGTATCAAGGTGAACTTATCTAAGTCGGAAGTAGTTCTCGTTGGCTTGGTTAATAACTTAGGGGAGGTGGCTGCCATCTTGGAATGCAAGGTTGCATTCTTGCCAATGAAGTATCTTGGACTCCCTTTGGGGGGCCCCCATAATTCTAAGGTAATGTGAGAAGGGATTGTGGAGAAAATTGAAGGCAAACTAACGGGATGGAAGAGAATCTACTTGTCTAAGGGCGGGAGAATCATACTTATTAAGAGTACATTATCCGATCTCCCAACGTATTTTCTCACTATTTCTAGTGCCTGCAGGGGTTTCGAATAGATTAGAAAAGATCTTTCGTGACTTCCTATAGGGAGGGCTAGAGAATACAAAGAAATTTCATTTGATCAAATGGGAAAAAGTATGAACCCCATTATCTTGTGGTGGTTTGGGCCTACGAAATTTGAGAACCTTCAACAAGGCACTCCTTGGGAAATGGTTATGGCACTTTCATCTCGAGGGAGACGCCATTTGGAAAAATATTTTAGAAATCAAATATGGGAATGTATGGAGAGGTTGGTGCTCAAATGAAGTTAGAGGGGCCTATGGCATGGGAGTTTGGAAATATATCTGGAAGGGCTAGGATGATTTTCTTGGCAACTGTAGGTTCGAAGTGGGAAGAGGCACGTGGACAAAAGTTTGGCATGACTGTTGGTGTGGAAACATGATCTTGAAAAATTCTTTTCCCTCTTTTTATAGGATCGCAATGGATCAAGGTTCTTCAGTGGCTGATAATATGTGCAATAATTCTCACTCCATCACTTGGTCTGTGAGTTTCACTAGAACTGTACAAGATTGGGAGATGAGGGACATCACTGAGTTCCATAGAGTGCTATATTCGCTGAAGTTAAGGGTAGGAAGGGAGGACAAACTACTTTGGACTGGCACAGGGAACAAGAAATTCTCAGTTCGTTCATACCATAAAGCCTTGTCGACCCACTCCTCCAATGCTTTCCCTTGGAAGAGCATTTGGAGGAGCAATGTTCCCCTCAAAGTCGCTTTTTTTGGTTGGGTGGCCTCCCATGGTAAAATCTTAACAATCGACAAACTAAGAAAGCATGGATTTTACATAATGGATTGGTGCTACATGTGCAAACGTAACCGCGAATCAGCGGATCACCTTCTCCTTCATTGCGAAGTAGTTAAGGCTTTATGGGATGCAATCTTCTCAAGGCTTGACATTGCATGGGTCATGCCCAAGAGGGTGATAGACCTATTGTCTTGTTGGCAAAGGATTAGGGGCATTCGCCAGATTGCTGCTGTATGGAAGATGATACATTTATGCCTAATGTGGTGCACATAGAACGAAAGAAATGGCCGCTGTTTTGAGGATAGGGAATTCTCCCCAGACAGCTTTAGGGATTTTTTCTTTCATACTCTTTTGCTTTGGGCCCATTCTATTGCATGGAATGGAACGGGTCTTAATGATTTGTATGCTACTATACGTAGCATGTAGTTTTTGTAACTAGGCTTTTCTTATATACTCCCTGTGTACTCGGGCTTTGCCTATTTACGAGGATCAATAAAACTTCTTTTACCTATCAAAAACAAAAAAGAAATGAAAAATGATTTATAGGTATGTGTAGTGTGACTGGATTCGTGAAAATCATCTTCTGCTCTTAGTATTCCGTTGTTTTAATTCCCTCTGACATTATTTTGGATTTGTAGACATCGTCTTTATGTTAAATTACTGACTCAACTTGCATTTAAAATGCTGTATACACCACCTGAAAAGTTTAATTGTAAAACTATTAATAATTGAGAAAAAGTAGACATCTTTGATTTAGGTAATGAGGCAAGTAAATTCTTGGACCATGATCTTGATTATCACACTTATGTGATGGATTATAATCTCCCGGATATGCTTTTGTGCAATTGCATTGATAATTTCAACAAGTGATGGCTGATTCTGAATTTCTCTTTTACATTGATTAAAAAACTTATGATTTGTTATTTGGAATATTACTACTTGTGTAGGTTGATGGCTTTTGCTATCTTTGATTGATTAATGGGTATGGATTAGGGCATAGGATAAGGCTTTCTTAGGAACCGTGGACTGCCTCATAGTACATGTGCAGTAATTGATGGAGGAAAGATCAGTAATTGACGTGGCAATCTTTCCTACAATGTATGCTTTTGGTTATATGGGGAACTAACTAACTTTTTCAATTACTATTAATGGAAACAATGATATTTAATCCTCCAGTTTGATTTTTATATTATTTTTTGCATCAATCTCATGAATTTGAGCTCGTGAGTAGGTTGTGATCTCGCTAATGAGATGTTAAAAATATGAACATATTAATCTATAAAAAAAACATTCGGACTTGTTAAAAAAGGAGATGAATATGTAGAGACCACCTTCCATACCGCAGCAATCTGTGGTTGCCATATAATCCTCTTCAATTGGCAAAGAGGCCCACTATTCTTCTGTGATACCCAAGACAACCCAACTTCGCTGACAAAGTTATTCCATAAGGCACTGGCAATCTCACAATGAAGTAAGAGGTGGTCAACTGATTCCCAACTCTTCTTGCCCAATCTCTCAGTTTCCTAACAAGAAAGTTGCAATAGCTGTTTCTTTTTAAAGCTCCCTGTGATCATATCTAAAAGGCATGATTTTCAATATAATAAAGCATCTTGAAGTGTGCATTTTGCACTGGCTGCTAACCTTACACACAGTCTAATTCTTCTTCTCAGTACACTAACAGACCTAGGAAAGAAGTTACCAAAAATGGATTTGCACGTGGAGTGTGGCAGCAATAGTGATAAAAATGGGCTCTGCACTGTAATGTGACTTCATCCTAATTCCCCTTGAAATCTTTTTGGCCTTTAATTCTGCATCATTAAAACAAATAAGTGGTCCTAGTATTTAAGTTGCTCACCCCCATAAATTGCATAAATGGACAAGAAATCCTTACTTTGGGGGATGAGGCTATTTAAATGCTTGGACCAAGATTTTATATTTACACCTTTTTGATCAATTAATATTATATGTGGCATTTTTTCAGCAATTACATTGCCCCTGTTTGTTGCATAGATTGTTCAACCCCCTTTAACAAGTGTAACAAGTTCATTAACTTTCAATTTGATATTGCTTGGATTCTGATTTGATGTTAGGCATCTTGTGTCTTATAGCTTAATAAGGGTATGAATTTTTTCTTAACTGACAATTATGATTCATTGTTGCAGAGAAAGTTTGTATGAAGACGAAGAATTTGACCAACATCAGAGACAACTTGCTGCACTGCTTGTGTCAAAGGTAGAATGCTTTTGTTGGTCCTTTTTTTATTTTTATTTTCCTTCCAATTAACAACTATTTTATTTGGCACCCTCTACGTTGATATGATTGCCACCATGGCTTCCACTTCTCTAGTTTCTAGACTTGAAAGATTTTTCCATTTTCTTCCCCTTGCTAGTTGGGTGGTTCCTTGCATTTAATTAAAAATAGCATTTAACCCTTTTTTTTTTTTTTTTTTTTTGTTTGTTTGGNTGCTATGCTCCCCTAGGACTTAAGGATTAAATCCCCTTGGGTGCGAACAATCTCTAGGGGCTATCGGACGGGGGGAATTTCCTCTTGAATTACCCAATGGATGATGTTCCCGGACACCCAGTCCCAATAATTAAAAAAAAAAAAAAACATGTTAGAAAACGTAGGCCTCGTTTATTTACACAATATTACAAACTATCTTAACTCATCTTATCTCATATAATCATTACAATTTTTCTAAACTCTCACATAAAATATAATAAATAATTCAACTTTTTCAAATTTCAAAACAAAAATAATATTGAAAAAATTATATAACAGTATTTTATTCAACTTTCAACTTTTATCTCATCTCATCTGTGTAACTAAAAGAGGCCGTAGTCTTCTAAAATGAGATCCTTTGGTTCCAGATCCATTAGGTTGGAAAAAGACAACTGGAAATGCTAAAACTGTTTCAAACTTAAGTTGCTGTAATTTCTTTTTCGATTTAGTAGTAGCTAATCAGAAAATTCTATAACTAGTAATTAGACTAATATAATATATAGGTTTTGGAAGTTGTGTCGGATGTTATATGTTGAACATATATATTTCATTTATTCGTTTTACTGCTTGAATATTTAGTTTCTACTTGCTCATTAGCATGGAAGTTCCTTTTCTCTCAGGTTTTCTATTACTTGAGCGAGCTTAACGATGCACTATCGTATGCCTTGGGAGCCGGTTCTTTATTTGACGTGTCAGAAGATTCTGATTATGTTCATACACTTCTTGGTATGAGTGACTGTTAAATTAAAAAATATCAATTTAATTTAATTGTTGATCATAATATTCAATTATCTTCAGAGGTTGAAATAGTATGCTTGTTTGGGAGTATGTTCCCCATTGGTCTAAGGTTTGAACCCCTGGGTGCAAACAATTTCTCGGGGTCACATTCTCTTGATGAAAAGTTGATGATTTACAGTGATGGGAGTGTTTTACGTGGGTCTAGGGTTTAACTTCTGGGATCCCTTTTCATAAAAAAGAAAAATTTACATTTAAATTTTGGTTCTTATCCACAGCTAAAGCTATAGATGAATATGCCAGTCTGAAGACGAAGGCAGCGGAATCAAATGATTCAGCAGCAAAGGTGGACCCCAGGTTGGAGGCAATTGTGGAGAGGATGCTGGATAAGTAAACACATACCCATTTCTCCAAATTGAAAGTAACACCTCGGATATTTAAGCTAGTTTAAAATTTCTTATTTAGGTGTATTGCTGATGGAAAATACCCGCAAGCTATGGGTATCGCAATTGAATGCCGGCGATTGGATAAACTTGAGGAAGCAATCACGAAGAGTGATAATGTTCAAGGGACTTTATCTTATTGCATTAATGTCTCTCATTCCTTTGTTAATCTTAGAGAATATCGGCGTGAGGTAAGTAGATTTTTATTCTAGCTCACTGGATATTTATAGCTGTTTTTTTAGTACTGGTGTATGACCTCGCTATTCTCAGTCCAAGGGGATGAGTGATAGACATTAATCCTTGTTTGATTGTCCTGACAGGTACTTCGTCTCCTTGTTCAAGTATATCAAAAGCTGCCTTCTCCTGATTATTTGAGTATATGTCAGTGTCTCATGTTCTTGGATGAGCCTGGAACTGTTGCAAGTATATTGGAAAAGCTTCTTCGCTCTGAAAATAAAGATGAAGCTCTCTTGGCATTTCAAATAGCCTTTGATCTTGTAGAAAATGAACACCAAGCATTTCTCTTAAGTGTGAGAGATCGCCTTTCAATTCCCAAGACTAAACCTTCTGAACCAGTGCAGCCTGGACCCGTTGAACCTGATTCTTCGCAGAATGAAAATTCCACAGCTCCAGGGGATGTTCAAATGAGTGATGGGAGTTCTCCGTCTAATTTGAATGTGCGTGAAACCGATCCAAAAGAAGTAATATATGCTGAGAGGCTGACCAAAATCAAGGGAATTTTGTCAGGAGAGACGTCAATACAGTTGACTCTTCAATTCTTATACAGTCATAACAAGTGAGGCAGTTGCTTTCTGTATTACATTTACTTAGTTTTCAAAAACCCCTAGGGGTTGGCTCAAGTGGTAAAGGGCTAGGGCTTGGGGTTATGCTCCCCAGGTCTAAGGTTCAAATCCCCTTGGGTGCAAACAATCTCTAGGGGCTATCAGATGGGGGGATTTCCCCTTAAATTATCCAAGGTGCACTTGTGGGAAACTCCTTACCAAGGGCCTGTGCACCCCTGGGATTAGTCGGAATGTTGTTCTCAGACACCCGGTGCCAATCAAAAACTTAGTTTTCAAATACATTTTTTGTCCCTTAGAAACAAATTTTGATTAGGTCCTTATTGAGTTGACTTCAATTTGCAATACAGATCAGATCTTCTCATCCTCAAGACAATAAAGCAGTCAGTCGAGATGAGAAATAGTGTCTGTCATAGTGCAACTATTTATGCTAATGCGGTTATGCATGCTGGAACAACTGTGGATACATTTCTGAGAGAGAATCTAGTGAGTCAGATTTTGCTTCGTCCTGGATTTTTTGGTCTGTAATGCTCTATGTTCTGTTATTTATACTTATCCTTGTGTAACCCTGAAATTCAGGACTGGTTGAGCAGAGCCACAAATTGGGCTAAGTTTAGTGCGACTGCTGGTCTTGGTGTTATTCACAGAGGCCACCTACAACAGGGGAGGTCACTGATGGCACCGTACTTGCCTCAGGGTGGGGCTGGTGGTGGTGGCAGTCCTTACTCGGAAGGTGGAGCTCTCTATGCTTTGGGTCTTATTCATGCAAACCATGGCGAGGGCATCAAACAATTCCTTCGTGAAAGCCTACGCAGTACTAATGTGGAGGTACTTTAAAACAATGGTTGCTCTTCTCATAGCCAAGGAATTGTAGTTACCAAAGAAGTTTATATTGGGGTTTTGGGTGCAGGTTATTCAACATGGTGCATGCTTAGGTCTTGGTTTGGCTGCTCTAGGAACTGCTGATGAGGAGATTTATGATGACATTAAAACTGTGCTCTACACTGATGGTGCTGTTGCTGGTGAAGCTGCTGGCATCAGTATGGGTTTACTCATGGTTGGAACTGCAAGTGAGAAGGCAAGTGAGATGCTAGCTTATGCACACGAGACACAACATGAGAAGATCATACGGTAAAGTCTTATTTAGTGATCTGGATGTTGAACTCAGTCTTCTCTGTACATGGTTTTCACTCTTGTTAATATGGTTATTGGATGTTGCAGGGGTTTAGCATTGGGAACAGCCCTCACAGTCTATGGAAGAGAAGAAGAAGCAGACACCCTAATTGAGCAGATGACTCGTGATCAGGATCCTATATTGCGCTATGGTGGTATGTATGCATTGGCGCTGGCCTATAGCGGAACAGCAAACAACAAAGCCATTCGACAGTTGCTACACTTTGCTGTATCAGATGTGAGTGATGATGTCAGGAGGACTGCTGTTCTTGCACTTGGGTTTGTTCTGTACTCTGAGCCAGAGCAGGTTGGTTCCTTCTTGTTTCTTCCTTGCTATTTTGCCTGCTTGCTTTTTTGTTTTTTTGTTTTTGCTTTGTCACTTTCAATGCAACGTGATGCAAGTCTTTTGCTCTTCTTCTTTGAATAGCTCTTCTGCCTTTGTTTTTCCTTTTTTGCTTCTCTTTTGTGCTGCATTTTTGTTTTTAAATTCTTACATTTTTTGTGGGTTATCTGCAGACTCCTCGAATTGTCTCCCTACTGTCTGAATCTTACAACCCTCACGTTCGATATGGTGCAGCCCTTGCAGTGGGCATTTCTTGTGCTGGAACTGGCCTAAGTGAGGCTATATCTTTGCTAGAGCCTTTGACATCAGATGTTGTTGATTTTGTTCGTCAAGGTGCCCTCATTGCAATGGCCATGGTTATGGTCCAGATTAGTGAAGCCAGTGATTCTCGTGTTGGAACTTTCAGGTATTGTGTTATTATTTTTTATGTTTTTCATAAACATTTACTTTCATATTATGTCTCTGATATCTCCTTAATTCTAGGCGGCAATTGGAGAAAATAATTCTTGATAAGCATGAAGATACTATGAGCAAGATGGGTGCAATCTTGGCCTCTGGAATTCTTGATGCAGGTGGAAGGAATGTAACCATAAGATTGCTTTCCAAGACAAAACATGATAAAGTCACTGCGGTTGTTGGTCTAGCTGTTTTCAGCCAGTTTTGGTATTGGTATCCCCTTATTTATTTCATAAGCTTGTCGTTCTCACCCACTGCTTTCATTGGACTGAATTATGACTTGAAAGTTCCAAAGTTTGAGTTCTTATCACATGCAAAACCATCACTTTTTGAATATCCCAAACCAACAACTGCACCCACGACTACATCTGCTGTAAAACTGCCCACTGCGGTTCTGTCAACCTCAGCAAAGGCCAAAGCGAGGGCAAAGAAAGAAGCCGATCAGAAGTCTAATGCTGAGAAGGGTTCTGGGGGAGAGCCTCCATCTGTTGGTCAAAGTAGTGGGAAAGGAAAATCATCTACCGAGAAGGATGGGGACTCAATGCAGGTAATCATCACCCCCTACTTCATTGCCATTTCTTACCTGCAGTTCAATGAATTCAAAGGTGTGAACATATAATTGAAAACTTCTCTTGGACCTTTAATGCATAATATGTGCTTTTGTGACCAAAAAACTATGATGTGTGCTTTTGTGATATATGGGCATTGGTGGTTGAAGCTGTTTCATTTTTAATACCAAGTTGGTCAATATGCAGAGGGCCGTTATGGTTGGAGTTGTTTTCATTTTGGGTCCAGAAGTTGTATATATAGTAGTAGGTTCTCAAGGAAAAGAGATCGAGTGACCCTAATGAGAAAAAGAAGCAAATGATAGAGAGCCAGACTCAATTACTTGGACAGTTTGTAGTTTTTGGCATCACATAATTATTATCTCCTACGTTTGATTTGGCAGGTCGATGGCCCACCAGAGAAGAAATCGGAGCCGGAGTCTTCTTTTGAGATTCTGACCAACCCTGCCAGAGTAGTTCCTGCACAGGAAAAATTCGTTAAATTTCTAGAAGAAAGCAGATATGTGCCAGTGAAATTGGCACCTTCTGGTTTTGTTCTTCTTAGAGACTTGCGTCCTACTGAACCTGAGGTACTTAGCCTTACAGACACGCCGGCAACTGCAGCATCACCTGCTGGTGGAGCAGCAACAGGACAGCAAAGTTCTGCTTCAGCTATGGCAGTTGATGAGGAACCCCAGCCGCCACAGCCTTTCGAGTATGCCGCATGATTTTGGCATTGATCCACATGTTCATTCGGTGGTGAGTTTATTTAGTGGTCGTTGAGAAACTATGATGCTCTTTAATCGAAGAAAAACTGCCAGTAATTAGTCAGGTGACATATATTGTTATGGCCACGCCGGAGTTAACTTTGCTGGCAATTATTCGGAAGAAGAGCGACATGAAGTAGCAAGCTTTTTAATATGCCCTTTTCTTTTGATTTTTTTCTCTTCTTTTATTTTATTTTTGTAACTAACATCATATGTTTACAATTTGAATCATCTGTATTATTATGGTAATTAAGTTTTGAATTTTGGGAGTTGATTTTAGTTCAAAAAAAAAAAAAAAAAACTCTATTCAGTTTCCAACAATATGAGCATTTGCAGCAACTGTCTGGATATAGAATCCTTGGTGTCCCTCCGGGTGGCTCCTCTTGTGGGTTGTGCATCACCACTCACCAGTGATACAAAATACTCACTTTCTTGAAATTTTCGACTAGATTTGAATTTAGACATAATATTTCTCCATATTTTGAAATGAAAAAAACTACTTTCTTTGTCATTGTGATTTGAGCAACACCCAATCCATTTTGTTCTCATAAGAAGTCCTGAATGTAATAAGATATGCCACACATGATGCAAATTATAATGAGTATACCAAATGTTTTCCATCACAGCTGTAAAGCATTTAAAAGATTCCCCCAAGATTTCAAATTAAAAAAAGAAAAAGGAAAGGATTGAAAAAGCACCAACCAATTCCACCGTCCCACTTCCAAACTTCGACTCATTAACTAAAAGCCCCCACTAGCCAATATATATTATCAGTAATATAAAGATTTTATCCATGGAATGATGAGAATATGATAAAAAATAAGATGGTGAATAGATTTTTTTTTATATGTGCATGCTTTTAATAGTCACCACTAAGACATTTTTTTTTCATACAATTTTTTTATATTTTTAAATAAAAATATTTTTTTATGATATTATTTAAAAATACTTTTTTAATTATTAAGTAAAAAATAAAATAAAATAAAAGAGGAAATGGTGGCCACTATCGATTGGTTTTATATGTAAGATAAGCATTATCCTTTACTGATATGTTGTTGCTGTGACGTTCTTTTCTTGAGATGCTCAAAATCCAAACAGCTTCTGTTTTTACAACTGCTTAAAAAGTTATGCAATCTGCACAATTCTCCACGTAAGAGGATGAAGATTTCCAACCATTTTTTTTAACTTTCTATATTGTATTGTCTCTCTCCAATTATGAAAGTAAATATTTTCTTTGTTATTTTTTAAGTCATTATTTTCTTATCATCTTCATGTCATATCAAACTATCAGTAGATAAGTAAAATATAATATTGGTAAGTTTAAAAATAAAGAAAATGAAGAGTTGCGTTACTTTTGTAAGAAGTTTTTTTTAAAGGGGTTTAAGAATTTTGAACCTAAATTTCTATTTGCTATCAGAGCATTTGTCAATAATCTAACCAAATGTCAATGCAAGTCTAAATTTTAGATATATGTAAAAAAAAATCTTTACAATTGACTAGTTAAAGATTTAAAACTCAACACTTGAACTATAGTAATTTTTGAGTGCTCTCTAAACCTGATTTACTGTTCACACTAAAAAATATATTTTATTATTTCAGCTACCTTCCTCTCTCTATTTCCCTCCTTTTCTCTTTCTTCGTCCTGAAAGCTCCCTATTTCCCTCGCTGGTTTCGTAGAGTTAGGTTCAGAAGTATTGTGGGGTTTATTTGGATTTAATTTTTTACCGAGGGCTGTGTTTGATTTGTGAAAAGAGAAATCCTGGGGACCGGTCCGGCTGTTAAAACCAAAATAACAGCCCTCCAATAACCATCCGCCACGTAAGAGGTTTATTGGGCAAAATCTGAATCTGCATACACCCGATTAGAGGACTCTCCCCTCTTGCACTCTTTCGTATTCCCTTTCTCCCTCGCTCTTTCCACTCAACCCCTGAAGCTCTCGACCCTTCATCCCGCACGGCGTTGGACCCAAACGGTGGCAGAGCTTGATTTAGACGATGATGAAGACCCAGACAGTAATCTCTCTCAATAATCTTTTTCAATTTTTGCTTTTTTAAATTTCTCTATCGGCGCTCTCTCGGTAATCTTTCCCAGTTTTTGAGTTTTGAAATTTATCTCTAAGTTTTGTTACTGTCATGATTGTCTCTCGGTGATTTTGTTATCTTCTCATTACCAAGGATTTCTCTTCTTAATCTCATGTCTATGACTTCGATGTATCAATTTGAGGGATGGACATGAAGCCCTAATTAGAACGACAGTGGAGTTTCTTACCAGATCAAAAGAAAAAAAAAAACAACTCTTGATCCTCATTCTAGCCTCTAGTCAGTAGGATAAGGACAGTGGAAAATAACTGGGTGTTTGAGAATGGTTTGTTGGAAGAAATTTAGTAGTTCATTAGGGGTTTCTTTATCCATGTGGGTCAGGTGGTCTGAAAAAATGGAGATGTCGGCGTCAGACTGAGATGGTGGGGGTGGAACTAAGCTTTGTTGGGCAACAAGGATTGATGGCTGTGCAAAGCGACGCTGAGCTTGGAGCGAAAATGGAATGAACCTGAGAGAGAATGGAGATGCTAATTTATGTGTAGTGCTTCTAGTGATCATGTGTGGTGAGGTATAAAATATTTATGATATTTCAGCTTACGTGTCGCCTTGTGAATGGCGGGCTGCTTTTAAGGCTTTGACAGACGGACCGCTCCACAGTGCCTCACTTGTGAAAAATGCTTTGAATTTTGTTGTGGAGGGCTGGTAATCGATTTTACTTTACTTTATGCATGGTTCTTCTCATCAACACAATATTAGTTTTATTTAAGAGAAATTCTATTTGCAGTCCTCAAGTGAAGATTGTATGTGCAGGTTCTTTATTAAAAGAGAAAAAAATATCATTTTATAATAGATATTTTAGTAATTTTAAAAAATTTTAAAGATAAAATTACCTATACCTGCATTATAAACATTGTTTTTTATTTAAATACAACTGCAAGTAAGGTATATTTTACTTTTTACTAAAATTATTAATTTATATAAAGTGTATTTGTAAAATATAAATAAAAATTATTAAATATTATTAATAATATAATATTATATTATTATTTTACTTCATTATCTACTAGGCGATCGTCAAAGCTCTCAGGCACTTGGCACTTTTTTTAAAAAAAATTTTGAGAAATACACTTATTTGATAAGAAGTTACTCTTGACAAAAGAAAAGATCACAAAGTAATGCCATTGCCAATCAAAAGGAATCCCATAACGGTAAGGCTGCAGAACCATGCACGTAAAAGTGTCAACGTGTCTCTCTCTTCTTGCACCAAAAACCCCACCAATACCATGTTAACATGACAAAAGAAAATGAATGGAGGGGCCAGCAATTTGCCTGCAACAATATTAGATTACCCACAATTAAAAAGCATTCATTGGGAATTGAGGATTCCTCAATTTCATCCAATAAAATGGAAGAAACTCCCACCACGTTGGTTTCCAACAACATTACCCCATGCTTACGTAGGAAGAAGAATCAATTTATATATATATATATATATATATATACTAGATGAGAGTAATGTGCAAAGCACGTTTGTATAATTTTATGAAATGGTTATTTGTAAAAAATAATATATATTTTATAAAAATTATTGATGTCACTTAATAATTTAAAGCATATTGGAGAAGATAAAAAAATTAGTTCAAAATATCATATAATCTCAATACATGTTTATAACATCCATAATTTTAGTAAAGATGTATACGAAAAATTTAATAAAATCCAACACAAACGGTAGTTCAAAATATGTGTCGTTTGATGTTTGTATTATAATTAATCAATTTATGTAATCCTGTAAACGATCAATAGAGATAACATTGAAATTCTTATTTTACTGTTGGTTGAGTCGATCAGAGTCAACATAAAATTAAAACATAATCTTTTTATAAAATTTGTGGTATAATATTTTCTATATATAGTATATATATAAATTCTAAAATATATTTTGAAATTGTTGGCCGAATTTACTCTTTCTTGATTAGCTCAAGGATCATGGCCTTTGTCATGTGCCCATTATAGTAAACCCACGTGTGGAATACGACTTAGCGAAAGTTACGTCCTACTACCATGGGAAAAAAATACTTTGATTAAACACACTTGTATTATATATTATATGAGATTTTTAAATTTGAAATACTCAATAATCTGAATTAATGAAACGTATAATACACGTGTATTATACTTAAGGATTCATATCTTATGCACTTAATACACGTGTATATGTTAAGGAGAAAGAAAAAAAATATAATAACTAATCTTTAATTACTTATTATTATATAAACTATTAAGTATTGTAATTATTGTGATTAATAAATCATATAACAACATTGAATGCTAACTCTCTCAACATTTATGTCTTTATTCTATATGCCGATTACATTTACACGTATTTAAACAAACGGTGTTAACTTTAACGGAAAAACAAGAAAAATCGTTAAAACAAGATTTTCCGTTTCTTACACACTTTTTATATATAGAAAATATATATATTCTTTTTTAAAAAATTAAAAAGAAAAATTTATTAGAGAGTATTGCTGCAATTAAAAGGAATTATAAAAAATAATTATACAAATTAACGTGATTTCATTTGATCATTTAAATATATTTTAGAATAAAAGTAATTATATAATCTAACAAATTACATTAAGTCATATCAATTTGTAAGATTAATTTTATGTAACTAATTTGTGACTAGGGAAAGTCACGCAACGAGGCTTCGATGAAAAATCTACCAAAACAAAAATAATAATAATAATAATGATATTTATACATGTCAGAAACCATACTAGTTTTCCGTGAATCACTCATTCGAGCCAAACTGACACTCCTCAGGTATAATTTCTTTGTTGGCTTCTAAAATCAGCAGAGAAGAAACAAGGAAGACATTATTGCTTTTGCAGTCTTTTTACCAGGCATGGGCAATGATTTCATTATCCAACCTGTACAAACTTGCAACCATCTGAGGAAAGTAGCAGAAAATTTTGTATAGGTGCAATGAAGCAAAATGATGAAAAGACACATTGATTCTTACTAATACATCAAAACGCCCATCATTCTACCCCCCAACCCCACAACTACCAGCAACACCAAAACCCACCAACCATTCCAACAAATTTTTGGAAAATGTGGGGGCAGGATCACCAAAATCTGATGAAAGATGCATTCTGTAACGTGTAATCAGAAAGGCCAAAGGTTTCTCAGACTCAGAGGAAAAAACAAAACACAAGACAAAAAGCTAAATATGCAGAGGGGGGAAACGGGTCATCTTTATTCCTTAGAGCTTTTCAAAGTTCCATCACTACAAGTATTAACAAAGGGGGAAGGAAATACAGTACGAAAATAAAAAAGAAAATCTCAGTAAATTTCTGTACCAAATAGACTGACCTAGTTGGCTGAACTCTAACCTCACACACCACAAGTACAACCAACCCTCTTTCCCTTCCCCTCAGGTGATCTGTTAGACAAAGGACTTTGATTTGTATTTGCTGTGTTAACTCTCACTAGACATAACCTCTGTTATGTTAAGGACCATTAGTCTACACCTTTAACAGTCCTACTTCTTTCTTTACAAGTGAACTAAGAGTGATGGAAGATGGAAATAAGACCATCACCATTCCAAGTAAAACTCTAGTTCCTGCTACTTCAAAAATCCTAAAAGCTCAAGATCAACAGAGAATATGCAGGAAAAGAAGTCCTGATGGAACATTAAAGTAATCTACAGGTCTAATTTCACCCATTCATATCTCCCTGGAAGCGGCTTCTCGTTGACAGGATCAAAGTTATACCTGCAGATAAACCCGAATCGACAAACGCTATATCAGCTAATGGGATGTAACTAAATCTTGCTACTGAAAATTTGAAGTCTAGAGCAATCTGAATCAATTAAAGCCAGGGACATGTTTGTAGCATACTTCTCGATGAATTGTCTTCGCTGCTCTTCCACTGAAGCAGCAAAAAAATCGTCCATTTCTTGCGTTGTTGGGATGTGCCTCACAGTTGTGTTCTGGGTTCTGCAGTTAGTCTCAGTTGGGCCGGAAGGCCTGGTGGTAGAACAAGGAGTTCTTATGGTGTCTGGATCCCTAATCAAACTGCAGGGAGTGGATTCCCGAGTACTCCTGTCACCATAAAGATTAATTTTATTTGGATGCATAATAAGACTACCAGCACCATACACTTAGCAAACTTAAGATGACAGAACACTCTAATGGGTTATACGACTTTTGTATCACAAATTGTGGCATCACCTATGGCCAAGCTAAACAATATTACTTGTTTGTTACCATTCTCATCTTATCTTATTTTATCTAATCATTACAACTTTTCTAAATTTCTACGCAAAATAAAATAAATAATTCAATTTTTTCAAATATCAAAACAAAAATAATATTAAAAAAAAATATTTTAACATTATGTTATTCAACTTTTAACTTAACTCATCTCATAAATCTTCAAAAGGGTTTCTTCGTTGTACTACTTGTTTCCTCAGAGAAAAGATAATCTTCAGAGGAATGTGTTTTTCTTCATTGTACTACGAACAATTTTTTTTTTAATTTTTATTATTTCGCATATTGTTCTCTCCTGTCCAAGTATTACCAAACAGATATTCAAACAAGGAAAGAAAAAAGGAGGAGGAAAAAGACAGAAGTAATGCCATCCACCAGAAACAGACCATAGATTAGACCCAAAAGAATAAAACTTTTGTATATTCCACTTCGAATGATGCAATGGAATCAATATCATGGGAAAATCAAAATGGAGAAACAACATATAGGACAGACTTCATTTTATAGCCCGTGTGTCAGTACGATCCAAGTTCTAGAAACTAGTAAAAGCATTATCATAAAGCACAATACAACCTCAAAGCAATCAAATCAGAACAAACAACAGCATTTTCTCCACCCACGAAAATATATAATTAAAAGAATGGTAGCAGTGTAATAATACTATCTTTTCTTCACAAGGTTCAGAACATATCACTATAAAGTGTTTTTTATTTTTTTTAAGTCTAGCCACTAGAACACTTACCAAAGTTTTTGCTTTTCATATACATTAGACTCATTAAAAAATTTACATCTCCCTTTCGGTAGAAAGCGAGGAAAAAAACACGTAAGTTGGAAAATACTCCGAGAGGCTTTCAAAACCAAATTCACCTGACAGGCCCGTTTGGAACCCAAATTCTCCTCAACTCTCTTCATTTCATCATTACACATTTTTCAAATCCTTATACACTTTTTCAAATTTCTATATAAAATATAATAAAAAATTTAACTTTTTCAAATTTCAATATATTCATAATATTTAAAATTAATATTTTAATAATATTTTATTCAAATCAAATCAACTCAACCCAACATCCAAATTCCAAAACCTCAAGAAATAGACTTCTAGTTCTTTAGTAAATTTTTCGAGTCCAGTAAGCTTCAAGCAAATGTAATTTTTAAAATTAAAAAGAAGAAAATACAGTTTTTTTTTTAATTTTTATTTTTTTAAATTTTAAAAGAAGAAGAAGTTGGGCCATGAACTCTGAAAAAACTACTGACTCAAAAGAAAAATCTAAAAAAAATAATCAATTTAATAAAAAACATGGAGACCAAAACCAAGGAAACATTAAACTAAACAGCAAGACTTGCCCACTCCAACACCACCGAGAAATTTTATCGAAAACACGACGACTTTCGTTTGGCACCAATAGGGTCCTAGATAGAAGCTGAGACGGAAGTTGTTCATATTCCTTTTGAAGGAATGAAGGTAACACGAAAATTAAAATCTAGCATTTTTCTTGTTAACTAATTTTCCCCCCAAAATAAAAATTTTGCTAAGTCGCTTCAATACATCACCCGCAATTTCCTTTTCTTCAAACCAAAAGCTCAAACCCCCAAAGAATGAAAAGTTCACTACAGCAGATTAAAATTCCCAGGTCTCCCAACGAAAACACTCAAGCCCACATGATTCTAATGCTCAATTCGAATTCCACTCAAACTACGTGAATTGGAGCAAAAAAACAATATTCGACACTAACTTTAAGGAAAAAGGAAAAATATTAAAATATTAAAAAAATAAATAAAAGTAACGTAAACCAGCAAAAAAAAAAAAAAGGAAAGAGGGAAAGAAAACCCCCCGACGAATTCAAATCTCAATTTTCTTTATTTTCCCTCCCTTTCCCAGCAACCAAACAGAGGCTAAAGAAAGCAAAAGCCCCCAATGGAGAGGCTTGAGGTTAAAGAAACAATCAAAGTGAAACCCGAAAAAGAAAACCCACCTCTCTCTACCTTCGAACTCCAAAACATTCTCCCCAAACGAAGCTTCCTCAAGTCCCAAGTCACCATTGTTGTTCTTGCTACTCTTTTTCTTCTTTTCTTGAAGGCCTTCCTCTTTAGAACCACCCACAACCTTCTTCGCCTCCTCCTCTTCCAAGGGCCCATGGGAGACTGGCCCGTCGGAGGCAGAGCCCACTCTAAGCTTCGACCCCGACCTAGGGTTTGATTTGGGCATAGAATTATCCATATCCGGGATTTGTTTTTGCTGCTGCGCGCAGCTTTCTATATTGTTGGTTCCCTGTTTGTGGCGCTTGGGTACAGAGCCGTGGCCAGAAAGAACGACTGGAGGCTTCTGGAGGCGGCGGCTCCGGAGCTGGAGATAGGAGACGGAGCCGGTGTCGGTGGTGGGAGAAGGAGTGGCAGGGGACTCCTGGAGGGCAAGGGTTCTGGCGCGTGTGCGGACCCCGAGGGAGGACTGGGACATCTCCATGACGGCAACCTCGCCTGTAGTTCTGGCCTTGCGAATATACTTCCCCATGATTCTGATATGCTGCCTCTTCTGTATGTTTCAAAAGCCAATAATCCGAGATAAGCCAAATGCTTTGAATTCAAGTCTCATATGGAGAGAGAGAGATAGAGAGAGGAATGGTGGGAGAGGGGCATTTGTAATTTTGTAGTGCCTCTTGGCTCCGTATATATAAACGCCAATAGGGTTGTGGAGGAAGTCAGTCTGGGCCACTGTACTTTGAATTTTTCATTTTATTTTCTATTTTTTTTTTCTTTGATTTCTTCCTTTCTGTTAGTAGTGCTTCACACTTGTTTGGATTTATCCTTATCATCTCTTTATATATTCCCTTCTCTTTCTTTTATTTTTTCTGTTATTTTATTTAATTTTATTTTGTAGTAAACAGATTTTAAACAAATAAATTTTCAAGAAAATATCATTTTCTTTGATTGATAATCCGAGATTGGTATGGTTTTGAAAATGATGAGGAAGAACTTTTGGCAATAATGCTCTACCCATTTTGGTTATGGGTATTGATAATTCTCTTATCTTGTTTGTGCTATTTAATCCACTATTACCCTTCTCAACTGCTCACAATTTTGTTAGATCCTTGATTTTAATTAATTGAAGATGCTTCTTTGATTAAAATCAAATGAAAAAGGTGCACATAGGGCTTTTATTTGAGGGGATACTTTTCAAAATCATCTCCAAGGAATAATACTACATGCAATCATTTTTTATATGAATATATATAATTCCATCCATGTACCAAATAATTCAATTCCACCTTAAAATATTTAATTTCTTAGCTCATCTTAAGTCTATCCTTTTGACTAGGAGTGAAAACGAGCCGGTTTGGTCCGGGAGGTGATGAACCAAAATGATCATTTTTTCCATACCGGACCGGACCAAACATCCCTAGGGATTGGATCGGACCTATAGGGTCTGGGACCGATTCGGTCCGATCCAATCGGTCCAACTCAGTTATTTTTTATTTTTAAAAATATATTAAAAAAATTTTATTTAAAATACTAATTTAAAATTAAGTAACTTATTAATGTGGATTATGTAACTAACTCAATAAAAAAATATTTTATATCGTCAATGATAATAAATTAGATGAAATTTATATTATTAATTTATATCTCTACTATATAATTAGTTAATTGATATTATATATTATCTAATTAATAAAATATTAATTCGTTAATAACATATTTAAAATTTTATATTGTTAATAGTGATAGATTAGATAAAAATTAGATAAAAATTAGATAATTATTATATAAATAATATATATAATATATTTATTATTTTTATTTTTCATTCGACCTGGTTCAGTCCAGTCCGGATTGAAAAAACTCTCAACCGGGACTGGACCGAAACTTTTCGATCCTTAAAAACATGGATCAAGACTAAGCGGTCTCAATCTTGTTCGGTCCATACTAAAATGACTGGTCTGGTCAGCTTCTCGGGTTTGGACAAACCGTTTCTCACCCCTACTTTTGACCACTAGGCTGCAAGCTAATTTATTGGCTTAGGAATTTGTACAGAAATGAAGAAGGAAACTGTCATGCTTCTCTACCATGCTCTTTAAATTGGTACAAAGACCATATCCTACTTTCGAGCTTTGACCCCTACAATAAAATTTCAGTAAATTTTCATCATGAGTAACATGGGAGGGAGAGCATCGCAGGTAATAATAATACACATACTAAACCAATGAAACGTAATGGTAAGCCATGTACGACTCTGTCTCTTGTTACTATAAATGCTACAGCTCATATTTTGGATGTGTGTTTAGTGTACTTTGACTTGGAGGCTGGTGGCTAACAAACCATCGCCATCTTCATTTGCCTTTTATGACTTCAACAATATGACTTTATATAAAATAAATAATAAAAATCTCCCTCTTTTTATCAATTTAAATTTTTAGAATAGTAATAATTTTACTTGATAACAGAGCAGAGGTCTTGAGTTCAAATATTGATTTTACACTCTATTACATTTAATTAAATATTTTATGTGTTGAGCCACCCATCGAGAGAGAATTTAGTCCACATGTGAGGGAGAATATTAAGATATAGAGTAAATAATAAAAATCTACCTCTTTTCACCAGTTTAAACTTTTAAAACAAGTAGTGATTTTACAATCTTATCTTGCACACACATATACCTTTGGCAAACTTCAAAATAATTTTTCTATGGTTCATTACATATTTGTCTCATGGTCATCTACTAGCTCATGTTACATTTATATAAAAAGTGAAAGAGGAAATGTATTTTTCATTCACTTACACCTTTCAATTATTATTGAATTTCATAATATATTGAATAGTAGTGTATTCACTTTGAAATTAAACCATGTCGTGACGACAATTTTATTTCCACCAGTTGTTCAATCATGTATTACACATTGAGATTTAAGATAATTATTTATCCTTAAGAGTATGTTTCCTTTATTTACTTGAACTAAAATTATTGCCTCTACGTGTATTATCTTTCCAACTTTTAATTAGATATCAAAGAAAGATAGGAGCTGTAGATAGTGGTGTAAATCAGCCCCGTCCGGGAGAGTGATGGACTAAAATTCATTTTTCCTAGACTGGACCTGACCAAACATCCATAGGGACCGGACCAAACCTGTAGCTATTGATTTGATCCAATCCAATTCTTTTAAAAAAAAAAAATAGATTAAAAAAATTATTTAAATTACTAAATTAAAATTAAGTAAATTATGTAACTAACTCATTAAAAATTTTTTTTATATGGTCAATGATAATAAATTAGATAAAAATTACATCATTAACTTATATATATGAAAATAATATATTAAATTATTAAAAATATTTTAAAAAAACATATAGGAGTTCGGTCTGATCTGGTTCAAAATTTATAGACCCCGGGACTGGACCGAAATTTTTCATTCCAAAAGTTATGGGACCGAACCGACCGGTTTAGAGTTCGGTCCGATCCAGTTAGGATTGAATGGTTAGGTCTGGTTGATTTCTCCAATTCGGACCAAACTCCTTCCACGCCCTAGGTGTAGGTAAATTTTTAAAATTTTAATGATTATTTAATGTTATACTCACATAAATAATAATAAATTATAATGTGAGCCACACGCTAAGTGCATTCTCTTTGAAGTCCATTCTTGAAATTTGGATAGGATCTAACTTCTAAGAGACCTCAATTCAATTGTATCTATGAAGACAATTTGCAAAATCACCTAGAGCTGTTGCACATTTAATACCATATTGATTGAGATTTAAGGAGATTATTATCTTTAGATCAAGATTTACTGAAATTCTTCTCTGAACTTTAATGCTGTGATTGGAAGATGAAATCACCTCAATTTGTATTAACCTAATCATTGTTGTAGTTCACTACTTTTTTAACTTTTTATAAAATGTTAAAATCTCAATCTATTTCATATATTCAAATACATATTTCAATCTATTTACATTTAAATACATCTAATTAATTGAACTTACAAAATATTAATATTCACAAATCATCTAAAATCATCACAACATCTAAACGCAATCCTACTCTAATTAGAAAATCGATAAACACATTAAATAGATCATCCATATTTATTGAGCCTTTAATGCTAATATAAAAATATAAAATATGATATGGTACTTGAGATCATTTTTATTAGGGTCCTGCCAGGGCTGCTCGAGAATTCCTATCGATAAGTGTAAAATGTATTCGTTTATTTTGTATTATTTTCAAGTATTTTTTAAATTCTTTTAAATATATTAAAAAAATTCATACTTATTTAAAAGCACTTTTTTAACAATTAAATAAAAAAATAAAATAAAATATCAATCATAACTTTTGTGGTGCTGTGGATCAACATTTTCCTTTTTATTATTTTATAAACAAAAGATCAAGTCCTGGAATCATTTGTTTATGCTTTAGAAAAAGTCACTGTTTTCCGAGGGTTAAAAAAAAAGGCTTCAGTGATTTGAACCAAAAAAAATATTGTTCCGTTGCTATATCGTTTCTCATCCACTAAAACCCGAAATTTCAATTTGTTTTCACTCTCTTATGAATGTCATCTTTCTCTCTCTCTTTCTCGGAAATTTCAATTTGCTCGGAAATAGACAGCTTATTATCGTCCACAAATTCTTTTGCGAGCAATGACAGCTTTCAAATCAGACCAATAGAATGGCAACTTCGTGAAAAAACCATTGACCACATATGATGAAGATTAAGGTGATGCCACATGTTGAATCTCTATGTATAAAAACTTGGTTCCAAATTGTTGGAAAAAGAGCATTTTTTTATCAGTTTAAGAGCCAATTAATGCTTGTTACGGCATGCGCTCCTGTAAGACAACCAAGATTCACTCAACTTCTCAAGATAAAAGATAATACTCAGTCAAGTGATATGTGCAGAAGTCAATGTTGACTTAGGCCGAGTTAGGGGTCCAGAGCCCATCTTTCGTAAATGGTAACTACTAAAAGGAGTTGTGAATCATGCATGAACTCTAACCGTTATATTTATTAGGACGGATAAACCCTTGCGTTGAGGATATAAATAGAATGGTGACTAGATAATTCCGTGATATCAGGGATAAACCTTATTATTGCTAAGTTTTATACAAAATTAATTGATTAATAGTATTCATCTAATATTTTCCAAGCCTATATATAGAGATAATAGGTAACCCTCTGATGATCTGATTGAGCATTGTTAAACTATCATTCCTAATTTATTATTGACTTAAGTATCAGATGTATCTTACACACATCATGCCACCAATGTTACTAGTTGCAGTTGAACGATCATAGGTGGTGGTGGGACACGCCCTTTACAGTGGCACCGTTTGTGGGATTGGTGTAATATGTGATTTCAGTTTCTCATCGGACTTCAATGTGTCTCTCTCATGTTGACCATTACGAGTTCTCAAACAACTCGTGACCTAGACGCAATGCCTGCAGACGTGGAAACACAGTTAGTAGTGACAGAAGAATAGCTGAAGATGGTGTTCGACGCCACGAAAAACCTAAGGAAAGAGGACGAGGAACTAAAGCGCTGCAATATCAAGCTCAGCATTGCCACCATGCCCAACCATAGTTAATAGGGAGAAGGAGAAGCACATAGCAATGGAAGAGTGAATGTGGAGGATGTGGAAAAGAAGAAACTACATGACGAGCTACGTAGTCTAGCCGACAAGTACGAGGAGATGGCGAAGAAGATGGAGGGATCTTCCTCGGTGCAACAGCTATTAAGCCACATGAATTTACCTTATAGAGCGGAATTAATGGTTGTGCCACTCCAATTGAAGTTTAAAGTGCCACATATAGAGATGTATGATGGGTCCAAGGACCTAGTAGATCACCTGGAGAACTTCAAAGCACATATCACACTCCACAGTTTCCCAGGAGAAATTGCCTGCTGAGCTTTTCCTCTAACCTTGAGGTGAATGGCGAGAGGATGATTTGGAACATTTTGGTCGGATTGATCGATAGCTCATATCGATTGATCGATAGGTTGGTTGGACATCAAAGGCATCGGGCAGGTGTGCCGACCAAAGGTATCTGTGACGCCCCCAAATTTCGCTTGGGATTGAACGGACATTTGAAGCGTCGAGACATGCAACACAAGGTTACCTGCCCCCGTTCATGACATATAAGATGCAATGTTCCTAACATGCATCTAGCATTATGCAATATTCGCAGCGGATAATTTTTTTTTTTTTTTCTTTAGCAATACTATGCACCAAACTAAAAATATCCCAAATACTTGAAACATATTTCATACATAAAAACATACTAAAAAGCCGTGATCACCACACTAGTCTAAAATGGTTGTGATCAAAAGAATACTTAAGATACAACTCCAAAAATACAAGTATTAACCTAAGTTAAATACTATACCATCATCAACATCGCACCGTAGCCTAGATGACCGTATTCAGATGGTCAGATTCCAATTCTTCTTTGGGTCCTGTAACAAGATCTACCATTCGGGGGGAATGGTAGTTGGGACTACCACAGTGAGATTTGATTACAAATCTCAGTAAGTTAACATAAAACTCACACACAGGTTAAAGATGCATGCATGGCAGTAAAAGCATAAATGCATAAGTAAAGTCGTACATAAGCATAGCATAACTTGACATATAACATGACATAACCAGAACTTAAACGTGAACTGAACTTGACTTAACATGACATGAACTTGAGTTTAAAACATAACATGGACTTGAAATGTAGCATGAACGTAAACATGCATAACATAAATATGAACTTGAAAATAACATAAACTTGAACATATCATGACATAAACGTGAACTTGAGACATACTGTAAACGTGAACTTAACATGATGTGAACATGAACTTGGAACATAACTTGATCATGAACATAACATGTACGTGTACATAACAAAACATGAACTTGATCTGAAACTTGACTTATCATGCACTTGATCTGAAACTTGACTTAATACGTACTCCACAGTTGTTGTGGCCCCACGTATTCTACGTGTCACAATTGCTGTGTCTCACGTAGTGTATGCTCCACAGTTGTTGTGGCCCCATACTTCATGCTCCACAGTTGTTGTGGCCCCATGTATACACGTAACATAAAATATAATACGTACTCCACAGTTGTTGTGGCCCCACGTATACACGTAACATAAAATATAATACGTACTCCACAGTTGTTGTGGCCCCACGTATACACGTAACATAAAATATAATACGTACTCCACAGTTGTTGTGGCCCCACGTATACACGTAACATAAAATATAATACGTACTCCACAGTTGTTGTGGCCCCACGTATACACGTAACATAAAATATAATACGTACTCCACAGTTGTTGTGGCCCCACGTATACACGTAACATAAAATATAATACGTACTCCACAGTTGTTGTGGCCCCACGTATACACGTAACATAAAATATAATACGTACTCCACAGTTGTTGTGGCCCCACGTATACACGTAACATAAAAAATAATACGTACTCCACAGTTGTTGTGGCCCCACGTATACACGTAACATAAAAATATAATACGTACTCCACAGTTGTTGTGGCCCCACGTATATACGTAACATTAAATATAATACGTACTCCACAGTTGTTGTGGCCCCACGTATTCACGTAACATAAAATATAATACGTACTCCACAGTTGTTGTGGCCCCACGTATTATACGTAACATAACATGTCTTATCTTTCTTAATGCATGAGATATTAATTAATATCATATACTTTTCTAACATGGCGTATACTTGTAAATGACACAATATGATTTAATCATAACATTTCATGGCATACTTAACATGGCATACTTATAACATACATCATTGTATGATAGAAAAGATTATGTAACAGATAATTATTCATGAGAGATTAAATCATACGTAGCAGATAAACATGTAATGACATAGCATGACATGGCATATACGATAACATACATACATAAATTGTAGTTCTCTTACCCATCACACATACACAATAAACTGATAGTAAGTTAGAGGCTAACTTACCTCGATTGTCACGTTCTACGAGAATAAAGTGCGATATACGAGAAACTGTAAAAGGTCATTCTAAAAGTTAGAAATTTAATTACTAACAATTAGAAACATGGAAACAAGTTATCTTAGAGTAAAATTATCATTTTACCCTCTACATGTGGGAAAACGACCATTTTACCCATAACTTAAGGATTTCATATCCTAACTCCAAAAATTTCCAAAATTTACATTCCTCATGTAAATTTTGTTCTAAACTCAAATATCAACTCAGAAAAAAATTTAAAACAAAACAACACTATGGAAAACACACTATGGCCGAAACATCCATAGGCCATTTCTCTTGATTTTTGTTACAATTCCTTCCAACTTCAAAACTCATGCTTAAACCAAAATTTTACAACAAACATCTTCCAATCCTAAGTTTAAAACCATACTTGAAACATCCATTTAGAAAAAGCTAATAATCAACACCAAACTTTTTTGTAAAAAGATCAAAACACTTGAATCACAAGCTTTGTCCTTAAATCAAAACATCTCCAAGAATTCCAAAAAATCTAATCTTACTTCTAACATATTCATAACATCATCCTCAGATAAACCATGCTTTAAATCATCAAACTAAAGTCACCAAAATCACAAAAATAACACTTGGAGTTTTTGATTTTACACTTAGTCCAAAAACAGAAACTTTTTCTTAACTAGCTTTGATAAATCTCTTGATCAATGGCTTAAGAAGGTGAGATCTTTGAAATAAAGTATCACATGGTTTAAAAACGTGTCCTAAAGAATATCCAACCATCAAAATTAAAATCACATGGCTAAAACCCAATAAAACATGGATCTAACCTAAAAACATCAAATCTTAGGCCTAACCGAAATTCTCTTGCATAGAAAAATCATATCTTTGAAACTAATACTAAATATCTCCAAAATAACATCCTAACATGAAAATAAGAGACTTAGGATCATCATATAAAAATATCAAAGCCTTTAGAGTAAGATCAAACCTCAAAATATTCAAACTTTATCCAAATAAAAACTGTTTTGTCACTTCCAGTTTTCATGTTTCTAGATCTAATAAAATCTATCATCAAAATCTTTATTCATGCAACAAAACCTCAATGAAAACTCTTAAACACATTCTAAGAACACTCCATAAAATTTTCGGACCAAGATATATCCATTAGCTTGGTCAAAAACTCCAAAACATAACACACTCTCCAGATTCACGCCCAGAATGACCTTTCCATGGTTAAAAATACTTTTGACCGACCAAATGACCATGGAATGATACGAAAAATACATCTACGGAAACTAGACTCAAAGAGGAACAACTTTTATGAAGGAGTCATCGTGTGAAAATACTTACAAAGGGTCGAAAAACTCCACGCAAAAAGACCCAGAAATCTGCCCGAGAGAGCTCTTTTGGGTTTCTCTCTAAGAACGGGGTGAAGAAATGATTAAAGTGAAGTAAGTGTGTCTTGCACGACTCAAGACTTCTGTAGGGAGAATATTTGGACCTTAATGATCATTGAGTGGAGGTGTAGACATGTGACATAATGTAGAGGATAGTGGGGGGCAAAAGACAACTTACAAAGGCTATGAGACATGGGACTTGATGGGGTGGGTTCCTCCATATTAATGAGTGCAACTTGATGCAATGAATGGTCTGCCAAGTGGGGGAGGAAATTTCTCCAAGAAGCTATGCCAAGGTGGCCAAAATTCGTGGGCTTTAGTGGGCCTTAGTGGGCCTCAACCAAGTGGGCTTCAATTTGGGGTTTAAAGGGGGTTTGGTTAGGGTTTGAGATGCTATCAAGCCCAAATCCAATTTTTCTTGGCCCAATCAAATTTCTAAGGTTTAAAATGTTGGATAAAGATGTCATAATAGGAATTTGAGAAATTAATAGCATGTGAAAGTGATTTAATCAAGTGATTAAACACAATACTAGAAATTGGATCAAAAAGGGTTTGAATGCCAACTTTAGGGTTTGGGGAAACCGTTTAGGGTTTCGGTTTCAACCAAGTTTTTGGGGTTTCAAAAGGATTCCAACCATTTAGGGTTTTACTAGGGTTGAAACCCTCTTCATCTAACTCAATTTGGTTGATCAGATGAAAAAAAACTGTTTTGCTTAGGTGGCATGATCTCACACATTGATTTCCTTCACAAATCCATCTAATGGTTTCTCTTTGTGCCAAGTATCTAATACTATTCATTATGTGTGGTTAAGATCTTGCCAAGTGTCCAAATAAAACTTCTCTAACCTAATTTGGACATTTCACACTGTGATTTTGAAACCACTGCACTTAGTACGCTTATCGAGGTTACTATTCACTCCGAAAAAGTGCATAATAAACTTAGTACTGAAAAATCCTAAATATTCAACTGAGTCTAGTGGCGTAAACTATAACGTAATCTGACACTTCTAACTACCTCAAACAAATAAAATCACATTTCTGGCACCATAGTGAGTGATAAAACTAATTATGTTGACATACTAGAACTTATGCGATTAGCCGATTCGTAAAAACTTATGGGGTTTTCACGAGATTTCTAATGTCTATAGAAATTCCACCATTGAATTTCTAGCGGGCTGTTACATCCTCCCCTCCTAAAAAAAAGATTTCGTCCTCGAAATCGACGCAAGTACAAACATAAAACACGCTTAAAACACTGTAGATAGTTTAAAAAAAAAAGAACCGTCCGTGACCCGACAAGTGCTGCAAAGTCTCGGGGCCTACTCTATGAATTTAATACGGCTAGTGATTTGAACAAACGCCTGATGTTGATGACAACCGTGATTGAAGGCTTTGAGTTTCTATAAAGAAACAGGATCATCTTCATCCATCGGAAAGAAAAAACATCGCTTCTTGACCTGTGTTTTGTTTTTCCATAACAAAATAATGGCTGGGCAAAACTCTTCCACTAATGTTCCAGACTTGAATCAGGAACCCTTGACGCATCAACCATCAATCTTCTCTCCTGAGGTCGTCAATACTACGATAGGAGCAGCGAACTGTTCTTCTAGTAGGACTGATTCTGAGATTATTACAGAATCATGGAAGCTCAGTAGTCAATATGCTGCCTCTGTTACGATCATGTCTCGGAGGTTACTGGCGAGGGTAAGTGAGATTGATCATCTTAACATCCAAATATCTGAGTTACAACAGAAGCTTGCTAATAAGGATAGAGAAAATAAAAGGCTACAGCAAGAAAACCAAGAGTTGAAGAAATTTGCAGATTGGTATGCTCATGATCTGCAACCACGAATAGAAGAGCTGGAACGAGAAAGGATTCAGATACAGGGTCAACATCGGCAGCTAACAGCAGAGGTTCATCGTTTTCTAGAGAAATAGGGACAAACTACTGTTAATCTAGCTGGCTTAGAAAGAAACTTTTGACAAAGCGTGTCCAGCAGATCTTGTATTTCTTTTGACTAAATAAGATTTGAAGAGATAAAAGTTTGTCTTCTTCTTTATGTTATCTCTATAAAATCAGTCTTCAACTCAATCCAATATGCATCAAAACTTATTCTCATCTCTATAACTCCTCTGCATTCCTTCAACATTCTCGCCTTAAGTTTTCAATTCTTTTCTCCATGGCTCACTCTTCTAACATTTCTCTAGATCCAACCATGAGGTATTCAGCACCTCAACCTCCTGTCCTTTCTGCAGCTGCCATAGGTGCCATGCTGCAGCAAGAAAATACTAGTATGGCTAATAAGTCAGACTCCGATGCTGTCTACGACTTGGTGAGTCTTGGGACTCGCTACTCATCCTCTATTATTGCTTTTTCCCAGCGGGTACAAGCCAAAAACCATGAGGTTGAAAGGCTTAAAGAACAAATTGTTGTACTTCAACGAATTGTTCAAGAGTCTCACACCAGGGAAGGAATCCTTCGGCAGCAGAATAAACAGCTGAAAACTCTATTGGATTCTTCATTCCGCTTGCCAGCTCCCATGAATAGGGATGACATGATATTGTATGAAGAGAATGAGCGTCTCCAACATGAGGCTAAGAACCTCAAGTTTATGTAGAAGCTTTTTTTTTTTTTTTTAAATCTCTCTATATTTATGAACTCTGGTTTATCCTTTAAGAGATATTCGTAACATGCTTCATACCTATTTCTCTTCTAATCATATATAATCTATCTTCTGGTAAAGGTTTTGTGAATATATCTGCTAACTGATCATGTGTTTGTGAACTCTAATACTATATCGCTTTTCTGCACATGATCTCGAAGAAATTCAAGCCTAATGAATACTAAAATCTCAAGCCTAGTATTTGGTGCATTTCCTAAGGACATGTGGATTTATAACCCAGAGACGTATTGCTCTGATACCACCTGTGACGCCCCCAAATTCCGCTTGGGATTGAACGGACATTTGAAGCGTCGAGACATGCAACACAAGGTTACCTGCCCCCGTTCATGACATATAAGATGCAATGTTCCTAACATGCATCTAGCATTATGCAATATTCGCAGCGGATATTTTTTTTTTTTCTTTAGCAATACTATGCACCAAACTAAAAATATCCCAAATACTTGAAACATATTTCATACATAAAAACATACTAAAAAGCCGTGATCACTACACTAGTCCAAAATGGTTGTGATCAAAAGAATACTTGAGATACAACTCCAAAAGTACAAGCATTAACCTAAGTTAAATACTATACCATCATCAACATCGCACCGTAGCCTAGATGACCGTATTCAGATGGTCAGATTCCAATTCTTCTTTGGGTCCTGTAACAAGATCTACCATTCGGGGGGAATGGTAGTTGGGACTACCACAGTGAGATTTGATTACAAATCTCAGTAAGTTAACATAAAACTCACACACAGGTTAAAGATGCATGCATGGCAGTAAAAGCATAAATGCATAAGTAAAGTCGTACATAAGCATAGCATAACTTGACATATAACATGACATAACCAGAACTTAAACGTGAACTGAACTTGACTTAACATGACATGAACTTGAGTTTAAAACATAACATGGACTTGAAATGTAGCATGAACGTAAACATGCATAACATAAATATGAACTTGAAAATAACATAAACTTGAACATATCATGACATAAACGTGAACTTGAGACATACTGTAAACGTGAACTTAACATGATGTGAACATGAACTTGGAACATAACTTGATCATGAACATAACATGTACGTGTACATAACAAAACATGAACTTGATCTGAAACTTGACTTATCATGCACTTGATCTGAAACTTGACTTAATACGTACTCCACAGTTGTTGTGGCCCCACGTATTCTACGTGTCACAATTGCTGTGTCTCACGTAGTGTATGCTCCACAGTTGTTGTGGCCCCATACTTCATGCTCCACAGTTGTTGTGGCCCCATGAATACACGTAACATAAAATATAATACGTACTCCACAGTTGTTGTGGCCCCACGTATACACGTAACATAAAATATAATACGTACTCCACAGTTGTTGTGGCCCCACGTATACACGTAACATAAAATATAATACGTACTCCACAGTTGTTGTGGCCCCACGTATACACGTAACATAAAATATAATACGTACTCCACAGTTGTTGTGGCCCCACGTATACACGTAACATAAAATATAATACGTACTCCACAGTTGTTGTGGCCCCACGTATACACGTAACATAAAATATAATACGTACTCCACAGTTGTTGTGGCCCCACGTATACACGTAACATAAAATATAATACGTACTCCACAGTTGTTGTGGCCCCACGTATACACGTAACATAAAATATAATACGTACTCCACAGTTGTTGTGGCCCCACGTATACACGTAACATAAAATATAATACGTACTCCACAGTTGTTGTGGCCCCACGTATACACGTAACATAAAAAATAATACGTACTCCACAGTTGTTGTGGCCCCACGTATACACGTAACATAAAAATATAATACGTACTCCACAGTTGTTGTGGCCCCACGTATATACGTAACATTAAATATAATACGTACTCCACAGTTGTTGTGGCCCCACGTATTCACGTAACATAAAATATAATACGTACTCCACAGTTGTTGTGGCCCCACGTATTATACGTAACATAACATGTCTTATCTTTCTTAATGCATGAGATATTAATTAATATCATATACTTTTCTAACATGGCGTATACTTGTAAATGGCACAATATGATTTAATCATAACATTTCATGGCATACTTAACATGGCATACTTATAACATACATCATTGTATGACAGAAAAGATTATGTAACAGATAATTATTCATGAGAGATTAAATCATACGTAGCAGATAAACATGTAATGACATAGCATGACATGGCATATACGATAACATACATACATAAATTGTAGTTCTCTTACCCATCACACATACACAATAAACTGATAGTAAGTTAGAGGCTAACTTACCTCGATCGTCGCGTTCTATGAGAATAGAGCGCGAGACACGAGGAACTGCACAACAGCTGGAAGAGGAACACTCAAGTCCTTAAGATTTTCACTTCTGAACTCAATTGCCATATTGTAAGCACTTGCAACACCACGGCCAACTTGAGGTTTCACTATACTCGGAAGAGATAAATTGACTTCAGAAAGCCTTTGCACTAAAACAAGTTCATTAAAATTATCAATAACAACCAAACAAACAACTCATTTCTCAATCCATATACTCTTAGCCATAGTCAACCACAAGATGACACCAGTCATCCCGGACTATAATCCATATCATCACTGCTTCGGGACACTGTCATACAGTTTCCCAACATTACACCATACGCTCCACACTTCTCTGCTACGCCATCCAACCCTTCGTGACACGCCATCCGGTGTATCACGACTTAGTACAGAGTACACTCACGTGAACTCTCTTCCATTCACACTACAAAACCCATCACTGCGATACACGTCTCACGGTGCATCGCTACGCGACACGGAGTACGCGCTACGCGTACTTCCTTCGCTACAACACTCATCAACACGATGCACATCACACGATGCATCGCCATACCACACGGAGTACACTACATGCGTACTCCCTTCCTTCTACGACCCACATCACTACAGCGCACGTCGCGCGGCGCGTCGCTGCATTACACAGAATACGCTACACGCGTATTCTCTTCACACAACCCGCCGTATCACATCTACGGCATCCATCTCACGCCTATACTTCACAGCACAGTCCACAAAACTACAAAATCAAGCCTAACACTTCACAACCACACTTCGTTTCACAACTACGCAGCGAACTCCACAAACACTAACTACACAGTCTACAGCCAACCAAATCAACTATGTTAAACATAAATAACTAAAGATAGAGGGTTATACCATCGACGGGATAACCCGTGCGTCGCTCGCTGCTCGTCACGAACATGCGTCGGAGGAGCATACGTGGCGGTACGGTGTCTGTCCACCACATAAAGTGGTAGTTTGGGCTTGAGAAAGGCTAGGCGTGGTCTTGGAAGACTCACGGTCGCCTTGTGATGGTCAAAGGTGGCGGAGCACGGCGGCATCACGCCGTGAACAGTAACTCCGAACGGTGAGCGGAGGAGACGCGAGGTAGCGAAAAGCCATAGAACTTCATGGAAAGCTAGGGAAAGGTAGAGGAACATGTGGTGGAGCTGTGGTGGCGAGGTGGTGGTCGGACGGTGGCTAACGGCGGCAGATCGGCCGTTTGAAACCATTTTTGGCCTTGGAGAGTGCGGGAGAGTGTGAGCTCTACGAAGCTCCGTTGGCCATGAAATTTCTTGGAGAGGTTCATGAGGATGAGAGGAACAAGATGGTGGTGGTGAAACACCACGGGTGGCCGTGTACGGCGGCGCACGGTGGTGCAACCGAACGGGTGTTTTGAGAAACCCATATGAGAAAAAGTGAGAGTTTGGGAAAAAGAAAGACATGGGGAGGAAGCCCTTGATGTGGTGAATCCAATGGTGGTGCTTGGTGGCTGATTTGGCCGTGTATGGTGGTCCAAAATGGTGAAAAGCCTTAAAAACCCATTTGTTTGGAGGCGAGAGTGGCGGCTAACCGTGGCTCGGATGGAGGTGAAACTTGGAGGGGATGTTCACCGGTGAGAGGGGAAGAAATCTGGGTGGGTGGTGTAGTCCACGCCGCCGGCGAGCGGCGGTTCTGGGCGGAGAAAGAAATCGGCAACAGGGGAGAAAACAGGGCAGGGGCAGCAACTTCCGGGGGCTCTCGGCGACTAACGGCTGGTCCGATGGCTCTGAAAATTGGTGTGTATGAACTATGGTGAAAGGGGAAGAGAATGGCGGGGGTGGTGTACGACACCTCCACCGGACGGCGGAGAAACGGGCGGTCAAAGGGGCGGCGACGGTAATGAGACAAGAAGGAAGAGCACGGGAAGAGAGAGAGAATTGGTGGCCGGCGTTGCACACCTCCGGTGCAGATGTGTTCGCCGGTGAGGGAGGGACATGCCGGAGGTGGAGGTGAGGCACGGCGGCCGGAGGTGGCGCCGGTAGGAAGCTAGAACCGATCAGCTATGGTGGAAGGGTGTAAGTCGACCATGGAGAGAAGGAGAGGAAAGAGAAGGAAAAAAAAGAAAAAAGGAAAAATGAAGGAAAAAGGGTAGGAGCCTAGGTAATAAACTTCAATCCTACGTTTTGGGATCCTCAAATAATTCAACGGTGAATTAAAACACTGATTAAAAACGCGTAAATGTTTTATTTTAAATAAAACACTTTAAATAAAACACCACGATGAATTAAGGTAGAATATTATTTTATAAACTAAAATTTATAAAATAATATTTCCTCATCATTATATAAAATGATAAAGTACCGTTAATTAATCGAAGATGATAAAACCAATTAATTTAAATAAGAGTTTTCAACGTAAAATTAAACATCTTAATATCTTAAAACAACTAAAATATTTAATCTAAGTAATTATCCACAATTATAATATTTTCAGAGCTCATTAAATTATTATAATTGTGCTACTTTAAAAACAAGCTTATCTAATACTTTGAAATTCGATGGATAAGATCCGGGAAAACGCCATCGAGGTACAACGCTTAGGATAAAACTGTTCATGATTTTACAGCTGTCGGTGAAGAACAAATTACGTGATTTACGGAAAAGATAATCTATACGCGTGATTCCAGATGAGGGTAAAGACGAGAGAGATGTGATTGCTGTCGGGAAATAAACCAAAACTGATAATTTTAGCGGGCTGTTACAGTATCAACAAATTGACACAAGGCTGCATTAGGTTTAAACATTGCCAAGTCTAAGCACCTCAAGTCGATGCGGGGATTGGCTAACAAGTGTGACCTAAGCCGCAAAAAGTCAGCCCTATATCCATAGCCAAAAGTGAGATCCTTGACACCACGCATCAACGTCAGCTGAGGGGAGAGGTGAGTAAGCTCCTCCCTCACAGCTGCCAAGTCGGACTCCAACTACTTCACCTACTGGGCCAATTCCTTTAGCCAGATATCCATGTGAAGGAGTGCTTCACCACGCTTCTGCTGCTATTCGTATTCATCGGTGCGATTTTCTTGTATTTCTCATGCCGTTTGGTCAACTCTAAAGTGTCATGCACTTCAGAGAGGTCAAGATTAGCTTGCTGCTTATCCTCTTCTGAAGGCCCCAGCGCCTCCCCAAGTTTGGAGCAATGTTGCTGGGAACTAGACAAGTTTTGGTGGACAGAATTTTGCTCCTCCTCGAGGTTGGGGAGTTAAGTGTGCACATGGTCCTGCTTTGACTCTAATTCCCTTGGACAAGGGAAAGTTGGGCCCGAGTAGAGTCATACTCCAACTCTAGCAATCCCATTATGAAGCTGTCTTTGGTGTTAACTTCCCTAGCACGACGAACTTTATCACGAAGGTGAGAAACTTCATCGAGAAGGATATCTAAGTCGCCTGCTAGAGAGGTTGCATAGTCATCCACTTGTTCAAGTAGAATCTCCAACTTTACCCTTTCAACCTTCCATTTCTTAAATTCTCTCTTGGCGTAGAAAGAAAAGATACACCTAGAGAGAACTTCATGCTTCAAGTCAATATGGTCCGCCAAGATCTAGGCTTCAAAATTTTCAACGCCTTGCAAAGGTAAAATCAAAGGGAGCTTAAAAAAAACACAAAGGTGGAAGAGTGGTAAGGGTAACAACAATTACAGTACCCCAGATAGGAAATTCCTTAGCCGACCAGCCATGATGCTAATGGCTTCATCTCTAGCAAGACTAGAGGAAGGGGAAGCTCCTCCTAGTACCTCTCCATCATCCATCGCCTCAAGGCCACGGCGGGGACCAATGAAGAAAGCTTCAGGAGGCACTGCCATCGAGCTCGTCCTACTCCTAGGGACCTCACCCAAGTCTTCCACAGGATGAACACCCCCTAAGTCAATGACCTCACTCATGAGGCCACTGGTAGGGACACCCTCCTAGAAGAGAGATGACTCAACATCATTCCTAAAAGAGGAGGGAAACGGAAAGGGGATAGAAACCCTGTCTCTGCTAGCCTCTAGGTCAAGCAAAGGAGTCTCTCCCCTTAAGACAGTGGTAAGCAAAGAGTGGGGAGTTGAAATTTTTTCCCCACACTCTTCTTGAAATTCTTCAACAATAGGAGGGTCGTCACCCTGGGTAACCCGATCGCATTGGGCATCATCTTTATCGCCATGAGTTTCCACATGAGTTGCCCGATCAGCAAGGCCTAAAGAAAAATTTGCATCCACATCCAAATTGACCTTGCAGCTAGACGGTGGAAAATTGGAAGCTTCGAACGTTGGGCTAGATGCCGAATTGAGCTATTGAGAAGGAAGGTCAAAATCGAAAGCAGTTGCCAAGTCAAAAAGAGCTTGACAAATCAAGCCCTTGAGGTCGTCAAGACTTGGAGAAGGTACATGAGCTGGTGAACTATAGGGGTAGAAGGCGGGGGTACTGTGCCAACACCTACACCCGCAGCCTTTTTCCTTCACTCCAGGAGAAGGCGTATTTGTAGTAGTGGGGTGAGGGCGCTTCCGCAAGGCCTTTGGAGTAGACTTAGGGGAAGTTTTCTTTGGGGGCGACAATGCAACAAACTTGGTTAGCAAAATGCGACCCTTAACATTCGAACGATCAGGTATCACCAATAACTGATCAATATTGGCGGGTGTAAAAAAGACCTCAATCCAAATCTCGTCCTCATGTTCAGCTACCCAGGTAGCGACCATGTCAACATGGGATTGCTCTATTTAGATAGAGGGCCTAAAGCTACCGCCAGACCTTTGTCATCTAGGATCTTACTCCAGTTGGCTCTAATAAGGAATTCTCGGCGCGCAACCTCTGAACGAGGAAATTTCCAACCTACACTAGAAACAAAGAAAATGTTCTTCATCCATTGTTTGGCATTTGAATGGCGACTCCTAAAATGAGCCAATCACTGGTCTTTGACCCAAAAACTACAAATGTTACCTAGAGAGCACCTCAAAGAATAAAAAGGCAAGAACTCTCGAGTGGTTAAGTCTGGGTATTCTTCCAGAGCAGGCTCAAAGACCAAACGGAACACAATACAAGAATAGAGAAGAACTCGCCATGCATGAGAGTGAAGTTGCGCAAGGGCCAACTTTAAAAGATCAACAACGTCACGTATTGTGCGAGATAAAGAAAATCATAGACCAGGCGTGAGGGCACAGATAGGTAGGGCAACCTTTTCGGTGAACCCTTCTTCATCAATTCAGCTATGGCGAGGAAGTTTGAGGAGTATTGAGTTTGGGATCCTGTAGGAGTTGTGCAAATTCACCAAATCCTTGGGGGTGAGGGTGGAATGCCACCCGAAGCCTTCGAAGCGTGGAATGTCTTTCACGGTGGAAGACTTCAGGACAGAAGGAGTCTGGGATACATTTTGAACGACCATTTTCATGATGAATGAATATAGGAGAAAGGGAAGAGAAAGAAAGTTGTAAGTCAAGAATCACGAAGTGGGAAGGTTGAAGCTTTGGGAACTTAAGAACGTAAAAAAGAAAGGGAAAGATTGGAGGGCAGACAAAAGAATGAGAAGAAACAGGGAAATGAGGAAAGGATAGGATTGTGAATCATCATTGCTTGGCTAAATGACGTGATATGGGGAGAACAGGGTGACGGTTATGGGGGTATTCCCACCCTTTTGGGAGTGGAAACGATGAGATAGGTAATTAATAGGCTATTGAGGTAGTCCATGGTTCTCAAACCCCTTCTTTGAGTAAGATGAGATTTATATACAAAAAGTAAAAGAAAGAAATATTTTATTTTCAAATTCCCTACGCATACACGCAAGAGGAATTAGTGAGGTAACTGGTGGAGTCAATGTTGACTTGGGCCAAGTTAGGGCCCAAGGCCCATCTTCCGTAAAGGATAACTGCGAAAAGGAGTTGTGGATCGTGCATGGACTCTAGCTATCCTATTTATTAGGGTAGATAGACCCTTGCGTTGAGGATATGAATAGAATAGTGACCAAATAATTCTGTGATATCAATGATTGACCTTATTATTGCAAAGTCTTATATGAAGTTGATCAATTAATAGTACTCATCTAGTATTCTCCATGCCTATATATAGAGACAACATGTAACTCTCTAATGATCTAATTGATCATTCTTAAACTATCATCCATCATTTATTATTGACTTAAGCATCGGAGGTGTCTTAGGCATATCATGCCGCCATTGTTACTAGTTGTAGGTGAATCGTCACAACTGATGGTGGGACACATCCTTTACAATAAGAGTACGTAGTCAATACCTAGTTATAGTCTTCAAGTGTTATCCTTAGGTCTCATATCTCTTGTAGACTCTTATATATAATTGCTTTGTACCTTGATGTTTATAAATAATCAAGGGCTTCGCCTAGTTTTGGTGAGCTAATGTACATTCCAATTCAACATTTATTTTCAACATGCATGATATCAAGACCAGGTTAGACAAATGTCCCTCTCTCATGCATGGTTGACCCCTCCATTGTCCTCTGAAATGTCCCCCCAAACTCTCCACCATCTATTATTTCCCTTCACACCCTAATCACCATTAATTATATTGATGCGGGACAACTACTTATTGTAGAAGGTTCGGGTGGTTCCTTATCTCAAAAGGTAGCACCTTTGTAGTTTTGTTGATGATAGCTTCTCATGTTCATCATCTGTAATTACTACACCAATGAAACAGACCGTAAATAACCTGATATACACATCATGGATGCTATAAATTCCTCCTTATCCGAGACAATCTTAAATCATGTCATCAAATGTTCCACCTCATACGCTGTGGCTCACTCTTGAGAGCATGTTCACGGCCACTTCACGAGTGCACTCTATGAATCTCCATTATCAACTTGCCACTCTCAATAGAGGTAACTCCTCTGTTGTAGATTACTTCCAAAAGTTCACCAACCTTGCTATATTTTGGTCACAATCGATCCGTCCGTTAATGATTTTGAACTCATTACCTTTCTTTTAGCAGTCATGGTCTTGAGTTTGACTCCTTTGTCACCTCTGTTACCACATGCGTGGAGCCAATCTCTCTTCAAGATCTTTATGGCCACTTGCTCACAAACTTCACCTCGAGCAAGATCAACCCACTGCTGACCTGCCTATGGCTAGTGCCCATGTTATTAGTAAATCTAGGTCTCATTAGCCTGGTTGTGGCAGGTAATCCTAGTATACCAACTCCAATGGTCGTGGCTCTAACTCCTTTGGCAACAACCGTGGCTCTTGAGGTAAGGGTGTGGCTGCAGTTCCTCCTCATCCCCTTCAGATTGATATGTCAAATTTGCGACAAGATGGGATTTTGATAACAGTTATCAAAGTGACAACTCCACCACCATGTAGGCTTATGTAACCTCACCCTTACAAGGTGTAGATCCATCTTGATAACCAAACTCTGTTGCCACTCACCATGTCACCTCTGATTTGAACAAGCTCAATGTCAAGGTTGAAGAATACAGGGGCTCCAATTAGATTTGGATGGGTAATGGTAATGCACTGCCAGTCACACACCTAGGCGCCGCTCATCTCTCTACCCCTCAATCTTATTTCTTTTTACATAATGTTTTTAATTGTTAAAGTGTGATTTGTAACCACTCGTATTGAATCACTCTGAATGCCTATAAAAGAGAAGAATACAATGGTCAGGTGTGTCCGTGACATCTTTGATGTCAAAGTCAGTAGATATTAACTGTTGGGAAGAAGAAGACAAGCATAGAGTAAGTTCAGAGTGATTAACCTCTTCTCGTTACTGAATTTATTCGATTTATATTCCTATCATTGCGATCTTGTCTACTCAAATTTTCATACATCTGTATTTAATGCGGAAATCTCTTGTTGGTAGCACGATCTTCAGTGGGGATCCCAGACTCGTGTTCCATGCCGACGCATTTAATGTGGCATGACTTTTGAGTGTCACTTGATCTAGGGCCTTCTCCCTATGATATCAGGTCAGACCATATGTGCCTGGTTAAAGGACTAGATAACCTATGGACACAAGCCTGATCTTATAGGGGAAAATATCCCTTCTAGTTACCTTCCAATTCTTATCGTGCGAGTAGTGGAAATTATTGTTTCCCTAGTTTAGGTCGGCAATTCTTCCTTTTCAGGACTATCATTTCATTTCTTTCTACTTTCCCGCACTTTCCCTTTCCGCATTCTTCTTTCTCATCCTTTAACGACAACTGAACCTTGGAAAATGGCCCCCAAAAAGGCTTCCCACCTCTTTTCTCGAGAGTCACACTCGTTTTCCTAAAGCCCCTCCTCAAGGTTTGGGACACACATCCCATGATGCTTCCCAGTACACTGTGTCCACCTCCTGATCAGATCTAAATGTCGTTCGCACCTCATTTAGGCTGTCGGACTACATTACTCTAGAGGTATTGGGACCTCTTCAAGGTGCCATGGACTTGGAGGGATTTGTTCAGAAGGTGTCTTTGTACCCTAAGATGTTCTAAAATGGGCTGCGGCTTCATTTCTATTGGCCTATTCGAGATATTTTGGATTTCATCGAACTGGCCCCAGTAGATACAAGATCCTGAGGGCAACGTGTGTAGTTTTAGGTGCCGACCAAAGTTTTTGGTTGTCTACCTTGAACAATGGTTCTCCAATGTCAAGGATTGGTTTAAGAAATTCTTTTTTGTATAGTGAAGGGGTTAGGAGTTTCCCGCCAAGGAGTCGGTCCAATAGGAGTTTTGGGCGATATGGAGGGTAGTTCTTACAAGGAGTTTATGATAAACTTGTCTACCTATGAGTAAGCTCACATTGGGAAGTTTTATGCCTGGGTAGAGGGACACCAGGTGGAGGTTTGGAGTGATGTTGGACTAGTCAGGGGTCTCGAGCCATAACTTCCTGAGGAAGGCCTTTGATTTTTGTGGTGAGAAGAGGCCACAAAGTCCGACAGTAGAGAAGAAGGGAAAAAAGAGGTGCCTTAAGGTCATGTGCCCCCGGAAGGGAGGGGGGGGCAAGGGGCTTCCTCTCGACCCTCACAGGCTTTGCCTGTCGTGTCAGCATGATTGCCCCCCGTTTGAAGCAGCAGGTGGAGCGTACGAGGAATGGGGTGATGCAACATGACTTGCCCTCACCCAATGATGTCGAGGCTCTCATGGAGCAAGCAGAAGCCGATTTCGCAATGGAAATGGGGCTTGACTACCCCTCTTCCAGCTCATAGGCAGCTTTAACACAACGTCAGCCTTCGGTCCCTACCCCTTTGGGCCACTAGGATCAGCCAGCGGGGTCCAATCATGCAGAGCAAGAACTTGACATAGCCTTCTTGGTGACTTTTTTTTATTCAGGTCCAGTAGATCCGATTCCATTGGCCTGCCTTTTGAAAGCACCTAAGGGACATATTCGGCCGCAGCTACATCAAGGAATTGCTCGGAGGTGATTGCCTTTCTCATTTCCATCCATCAACAGTGTCTGGAGGTGAGACAACCATGTTTAGCGCGGATATGGATGGGAATGCCTTGATGATGACAGTACGTAGAGACTCTCGGAAGGTGATGTTAATGTCAAGGGCATAGCTGAGTCCTTGGCCAATGAGGGAGTTGATGAGGGGGCTGGTAGACTACCTAGTCATTGAGGCGGCCGACATTGGGGGTGCATGGGTTACCCAAAAAGAACCCTTGCTTCAACCCTAATAGGCATTTGTGAAATGGGTGGCCAACTTAGTGGACTACTGTCTCTGTTGTGTTTTCCTAATGGACCTTCTTTTCTCTATTTGCTACTATTTTGTGTTTGCCTTACGATACTGTCGCCTATGTGCCCCTAGGGATAGATCATCTGGTAGCCTGGATTGTCTATGGGCGGTGACCTGGAATGGGAAGTTCGCAGGCTCCAGGCTTGAGCAGAGAGGGATGGCCTTGTGGAAGAGGGTAAGCTGGCCAAGAGTGGCGAGGAGATAAACCACCATCATCTTGAGGCCAAATTGCTTGAGGAAGAGCACGATGCCAATCGGGACAAGCTGTCCCTCCAGGACACTGAGTTGGCAGAATTAAGGGAGCGCTGCTGGGGGCATGGCGAGGTCGTCCGGAAGACTGAGCAATCCCTATGTACCCTAGAAGAGCAGCTTGCTCTAGAGCTAGAGAAGTGAAGGCGACTCGAGGATGAGGAAAGGTCTTGGGATTGATTGATTGCGAGGCTTAATGACTCCCTTTGGTGGAGTGGGAAGAGATCAGATCTCAAGTTGGAGAACTGGGTGCCTAAGATCCAATATGGCCTCGACCAATAGTGAGATTGTCATCCTCGACCTTCAAGTTACCTCCCTAGAGGCTAAGTTGACCTCCTTTTAGAGGGACTTGATGCAAATATAGGATATCTCCTCAGTTAGCTTCAATTAGGGTTGTCCGCAATAGGGCCTGGGGCCATGGCTATTGGGAAGCTTGTAAAATATGTGAGACTTTGTTCTCAAGAACCTCGGGATCAACCTCCTTGAACACAACCTGAAGACTTTACGCTTGAAAATTCCTCACTCCGGTTCCTAATGTCCAACGCCTTTTCGCCTTTGGCTTCTCATTCCTGATGTGCTGGGACATTTGTATTCACGCATTTTTTTTTGTTGTTGTGTTTTTCAACCCGCTCTAGTGTGGGGACATGAGGGATCGTTTACTTTGTAACTCCTGATGTATAGTGAATATGATTCTTGACATCCTTTCTTCTCAAAATCGTTCGTGCTTTCTTTGCCCCCTTTATTTATTTTCTTTTTTGCTTTTCTGTGTTCCTTACCCCGATTTGACTTAGGATTTGGTTAACCTTCTTTCATTGCGCGTGTCCTCCTTCAATTTGAATTAGGTCAGGAGAACTGTTGAAGCCAGACACCAGTGTAAGCATCGACTTAAGTATCCAAGCGAGAGATGAACCACATTGGGAGGGTGAGGAGAGACCGAGACACTTAGAAGAGATGTTTTTTCCTATATCACTGGGGTACAAACATGGAGCATCAGCTCAAGTGACTAGGCAAGAGATGGACATGACCGTGCCAGGTGGTGAGGAGAAACTGGGATACTTGGGAGAGGTGTTCCCTCCTATATCATTAGGGTATGAGCTTGGAGCATTGTCTTAAGTGACTACGAGGGAGATGGACTCGATCACACTTGGTGTGAGGAGAGACTGAAACATTTGGGAGAGGTGTTCCTTCCTATATCGTTGGGGTGCAAGCACAGACCATCGTCTTGAGTGACTTGGTGGGAGATGGACCGATCGCACTGGGTGGCGAGGAGAGACATAAACACTAGGGAGAGGTGTTCCCTTCTATATCGCCAATGTGAGAGCATGGAGCATCGACTTAAGTGACAAGGCGGGAGATGGAATTGACCGTTATTGGTGGCGAGGAGAGATTGAGACACTTGGGAAAGTTATTCCCTCCTATATCTTTAAGGCGCAAGTGCGGAGCATCATTTTAAGTGACCAGGCAGGAGATGGACTTGATCTTGCTAGGGGGTGAGGAGAGACCAGGACACTTTGGGAGTAGTGTTCCCTCGTATATTGTTAGGGCGTGAGAGCGAAGCATTGGCTTAAGTGATCCCTACGACACATTAGCAAAGAGAAAGCAATATAACATTTTATTAAGAACTTTGATTTGCATGGCAAGAGGGGCATACCCCCTTTAAACAAAGTACTTCCTGAGATGCTCCGTGTTCCATGGACGTGAAAGCTCATTTCCTCTGCATCCTTGAGCCAGTATGTTTCGGGTTAGGGGCAGGTTGTGACCACATATGGTCCTTCCCACCATGGCCTAAGTTTCCTTTTTCCTGGGAGGTCACTCTTGTTTCCCTTAGCACTACGTCCCCCTCTTTGAAAGATCGATGTCTAACTCTTTGGTTGAAGTACCGTTTTTTACTACTCTTGCATACTTCTATCCTTATATCGGCTTCCTCTCTCTTCTCCTCTACCAAGTCTAAATTCACGTGCATGCCCTCTTCATTTGCTCTTTTGCTTAAATGCTAAACTCGAAAGCTTGGTATAGCTACCTCCACTGGGATGATCACCTCACTCCTATATACCAATGCTAATGGGGTCTCTCCGATGGGGTTTTCTGTGCATGCTCCTTTCTTAGTTGTCAATCTGTTTTTCAGGATTTCCACCAATATCTTGTCGGTCGCTTCAATCGATCCGTTGGCTTGGAGATGAATACTTGGACTTTATACTTAGCTTGCTGCACCAATTTCTATTATTGTCACATTTGAATTGTCTCGTATTGACACACCACAGCCTTCCATAGGAATTGGGTTACATTGGCGACAATTATCGTTATGAAGGGCTCTACCTCCACCCACTGTGAAGTAGTCCACCGCCACCAAAATGAACTTCGCATTGCCTTTCCCTCACAGCATTTGCCCAAAAGGCCAAGGGGAAGTGATTGACGTCATCTTCTTGGGTGGGAAATGTGGAACGGGCACGTGCATTTGGCACTTCTCACACTTTTGGATGAACTCCCCTGTGTACTTGAGGGCTTGGGACCAATTGTAACTGGATGTTAGTGCCTTTTTTGCCAGGGTCCTCTTGCTCGAATGATTTCCACATACCCCTTCATGTATTTTTGCCATGACGTATTGAGCCTCTTCTGAGGATATACATCGAAGGAGAGGGGAAGAGAAACCTTGCTTGTACAACTTCCCGTCTGTCAAGACAAAGTGAGCTGCTTTGTTCTTTACTTTCATTGTCTCCTATTTCTAGATCGACAACTCTCCAGTGGTTAGAAACCGATTTATCATGTGAGCCCACTTGAGTATGGCATCCCCTATTTATGAGATTATGATCCCCATGGTCGGTACCTTTGTTATCTTGGTGATTGCTTCCCATAGTAGTTCCACATCATCGATGCTTGATGCAGCTCGCTCAAGCCTATCTATCTTCTAATTGTCCTTTCGGAGAATTCATTTGATGGTAAAGCTTCAAAAGTAGTTGTGCTCTTCCCAATCTCATTGTAGATAGAGCATAAGTGGTCGCGCTCTTCCCAATGTTGTCCCTTTAACCTGTTTCACTACTATCTCAAAGTCTGCATTTACTTTTACATCTGTCGCATCCAGAGCCCTTGTGATGGCAAGGCCTGCCAACAAGGCACGTTGATGTTGTTAGATCAAAGTAACTCAGGTCCCATAGACAGAGCCAACTCTTAAAGCATGTTTTGCAACCACCAGCCTTGAATTGCTCAGAATGCCTATAAAAGAAAAGAATGTGGTGCTGGAGTGTGTCCGTGACATCTTCAATGCCAAAGTTAGAAGATATTAAGTGTTAGGAAGAAGAAGACAAGAGCAGAGAGTGAGTTCAGAGTAATTAACCTTTTATGATTATTGACTTTATCCAATTTATATTCCTACAATTGGAGTTTTATCTACTTAGATTGTCATACTGCAACATTTAATGCGGTAGTCTCTTGTTGGCAATAGGATCTTCAACAGGGATCCCATGCTAGTGTTCCACGCCGGTGCATTTAATGCAGAATGACTTTTGCGCTTCACTTGGATTAGGGTTTCTTTCCTTGTGATATTAATCCAGACCATATATGCCTGGTTCAATGCCCAGATACCCTATGGACACATGGCTGATTTTATGGTGGCAAAACATCCCTTCCATGCATGTTTCTAAAATCATCAAAAATCTAATTTCAATCCAAAAGTTTAAGGCAAAGACCACTAATACCTAAGAGCATTCCTATCCCCTACCGTAAAACCACAAATTCTCCAAATGTTGAGAAATTGTTTGGAGATTTCATTCCAAACCGCTCTCCATCCCATTCTCTATTTTGGGGTGAATGGATGTGGTTGCTACAGAGAATTTCCAAATATGGGGATCTATTGTTTGTCCCCAAACCATTATTTTAAGTTTATAACTATTTGTAGTTAAGTTTATAAAAGGAGGTGAGAGAAAAAAATAATAAAGAAAAATAAAGAAATATTATTTTAATAGAATAGGGAAATAATAAGAAATGAGATGTATGATGTTTTTGAAAGATGAGTAAAATTTTAAAAATATAATTTTTAGTTAAATTATAAAAATTTTTATGAAGAACCTTGTGTAAATGTTCTAAGATGAATTTCATCCTCGTTTTTTTGTTGTAAAGGAACAGGCTACGGGGACAGTTGGACCCAGTAGACACTGAGCTCAAGAAATGGATGATTGGCTCTAGGACAACTAGTAATGAAAATGAATGAAGGTTGCTTTACTGTTCTGTATCATTACATTTTTGTTGTAAGGGCCCCAACAAACAACATTTTTGTTTTCTATACATCCATCATTGTCTAAGAACAAAAATTTATATTTAAAAGTACACTAATCTTCTTGTTTTGATGCCTAAATCCAATCAACTTTTTCTTATCCTCAATAAAATCGTATGGGATGGAATAAAGGGATGGAATAAAACGAAAAACAATTTAGATTGAAGATTTTGCAGAAAATTTCTGAATATTTTGAGTAAAAAATATGTTGGAATTGAGAAAAGCTGTAAAATCCGTAGAAAACTGTGGGCTTGTTATGGAATTATGTGTGCAACTTGTTGCCTTTTTATTCCTTTCACAGATCATGAATTGAGCAGTACTCTATTATTTTTCTGCATATGCTTTTGCCTCTTGTCATAAGAATCATGATGAAGCCGTTAAAGTTATCAGAATCACGTGAAAATTAGCCAAAATGGTAAAACGTTTTGTATTTGAAATTATTTTGTGGAAAGGGGCCTCTCTCTCTCTCTCTCTCTCTCTCTCTCTCTCTCTCAATTAAAAGAGAATGCATCTAAGGTTAGGCTATACTCATTTAAGGTTTTTTTTTTTTTTTAATCCAAATGTCTTAACAATCATAACAAACTATTTGGTGCAATCAATGTGGAAAATCATATATTAGAAACCATATATGTATGCCTGTCCATAGTTAAGATGCTTACCACATGTATCACAAATGAAATATTGTTTTTCTTCTCAAATTGTCATCCTTACATCAATTGACCCGACACATCTCAGCTCATTTCAAACTAATCATTGAAGCGATCCACTACCTTGTAAGTTTATCATAAAAAAATTAAACTCATTTGAACCTACTTCATACATTTTAATCTAAAAAGTTAAATTCATCTTAATCTAAAAAAGTTAAACTCATCTCAATGTAATCCATAAAATACTTATATTCACAACTCAACTCAACATTGAAACATAACCGGCCTCCATATACATCCATACTTTTCTTCTTTTCAATCCTATTTTTTGATAACTCGTTAATTTTTAATCCTATCCGTAATATGATTGTGAAATTTAATGAAAGTAGAATTCTTCCATTAGTAATGGCACTATAGAGGAAATAGGACAAAACGTTATAGAGGAGAGAGAGACAACTTTCCAAACATTTAAAATTATAAATTGTGTAATATTTATTTACACAGACTTTCAAATTGTTCTAAACTTGAATGACCAAATTCTTGACTTTTTTAATCCAAGATTGGAAGGCGTGACTCAATAAAAGTTTCTTTATTGCTTCAACTATTATATATGTTATAGATTTTTAAACATGTATGTAATTTGAAAAGAAGTGTTAGGTCTATGTATAAATCTTACACAATGAAGATGTCTAAGGGGCCGTTCAGATTGAAAAACCATCTCATCTAATTTCATTATTATAACTTTTTCAATTTCTCATATAAAATATAATAAACAATTCAATATTTTTAAATCTCAATTGAACTTTTCAAATCCCAAAACAATAATAATATTAAAAAATAATATTCTAACAATATTTTGAGAAAATATTGGCATAAGCCTCTGTAGTAAATCACACACTCTATACCTTACGTGTCAATCGATTTTACTGTTTGAATTTTTTACTCCTTGTTGAAACCCACAGTTTGATGTGAGAGAGAGCACTTGAAAAGAGAGAAGTGAGAGACGTTGAGGAGAGTCTGAGAGTGAGAGCTTGATGAGAGAGAACACATGAGGAGAGAGAGAGAGGATTTGATGAGAGAGAAAGTTTGATGAGAAAGAGCTAATGAGAGAGAGCTTGATGAGAAAGAGTTCAGAGAGAGATCATCTTGAGGAGAGAGAGAGTTTGAGGAGATCTTGAGGAGAGAGAGGTCGAAGAGAGAGAGAAAGCTTGATGAGAGAGATGTAGATGAGAGAGAGAGCTGATGAGAGAGAGGCGTCTGACATTTAAAAGAAATAAAAAATAAAAAGTGTGTGTAGTGTGCATCGAAACAGTTGCTGATGCATAGCAACTCTCCAATATTTTATTCAACTTTTATTTAAAATCATCTCATCTCATCTCATTATCCAAACAACCCCTAAATATAATATGTTAGATATATTTTACGACACAAAATTTTTTACAATATGATAATTACAATGTATAAATTTTCTCGGGTAAGTTTGTATTCTCTTATATTTAGAGCACTTTCAACGAATAATGTAAAACTACTATTTTTGTATAATTTGAATAACTGAAGTCTAAAAGTAGCATCCAACGGATGTTCTATTCCATCTATATTTTCCAATTGTTTACAGTGTTACCGCTACATCTAGCTATAACTGTTCACAGTGGTAAAATGTTTTTAATCATCTCTCTCATCTGTATACTTTCCCTTCCCCTACCATGTAAATACTAAATCATTTCTCTCTTATATGTGAATAAAAAAGATTAAAAAGTATAATATTTAAATGATATAAAAAAAAATAGATAAGCTGATGTATATAATATATTGTAAAAGTCAATATCTAAAATTAAAAAAAAATAAATTTTAGTGATATATTTTAAAATATAAGATAAAGAATATATTAGGAGCCCTCTTAATTAAGGGCAAATTTGACGCTTCAATGTTATATATTTTACTCTTTTTCTCCCCTTCCCCTTCCCATGTACGTACTTTTCCTCTTTTGCGAAACCGTTTCCATTTGAAGTTCCTCATAAGTTGTGTCCATTCGAGGACAAAAGCCCATAAGCTACCACGCAGGGAAATATGAAGGGGAAAACTGAAATTCTTGAAGTGTTGGGGTCAACTAATCTGTTTTATTAAAGATAATTAAGATGAATAGGTTAGGTTTGGAAGTCTTTTCAAACTAAAAATTCTCATCATTATAATTTTTTTAAATTTTTACATAAAATATAATAAATAATTCAACTTTTTCAAATTCTAAAATAATAATAATATTAAAAAATAATATTTTGTCCAACTTTCAACTTTCATCTCAAATTAAAAATTCTCATATTAACATCTAAACCTAAATCACTTTACATCCTTAATATTTATTTAACAACTTGACATTGGTATAAAATCCGAACCCAAAAACATCTTTACACCTAGAGTCATTTTACTCATTATTCATACATTACACACAACACTTAATTTTTAATTATTTTATTTTATTTTTGTTTTATTTTTGCTAAACTAAAAGATTATTCTGCTTATCATCTATACACCACACATTTAATAAGAAAAAAAAAATTATGTAATGTAAGATGTAGAAATGATAAGTAGAATTTTTCTTAAACAGACGTGTATTGATTGCAATAGATAGATCCAATGGGATGCTAGATCTTCACAAAAAGAAAGAACTTTTAGAGCATATTTTATATTTAAAAAAGATATTTGGCAGCCAACAATTGCATTATGGCCATGCCACAACATGAGACCAACGGATATCTGCATTTCCTTTATTTCATGTTGAGAAAACTAAACAATGAAAATGAACTCAAAAAGAAAAAAGTATACATGGTGTGGATTTTCCTTTTGTTGTCTTTTTTTTTTTTTTCAAGTCCAGAATTTTGCTTCACTTGGAAATCAGTATACTTGATAGTGGGAGAATTGTATCCATCAAAGGCAATAAACTTATTTCCAAATCTTCACAGATTTGTCATGACTGGCCGAGGCAACCATCCCTGTTACCGGTGACTGTGCCAAAGCTGATATCACACCCTCATGAGCTGGAATTGTCATACACTTATTCACGGCCGTGTTCCAAAGTTCCAAAGACTGCAATTAATGGAAATTTCCCAACATTAGCAACATTTGATGGAAATCAGCTCAAGATCTAAGTTGTTTGACAGTTTTAGCTTCAGATAGTTGGGGTTTCCCCTAGGCGATGGCTTTTAGATATCCCAGAGTTGGCAAATTAGGCTGCTGTATTATATCATATAGCAGCAGATTCCAATACCATCCTACAGAGAGATACTCAGGACAAATGCAATCCATCATCACAATGGTAGGCATTCTTATTTGGTAAAAGTGCCGGATGTTCCTTTTTGGTAAGTAAAGTGATGGCTTAAAAAAAGTATAATGTTGGTTAAAAAAAAACAATTCTCAAGGAATGGCAATTCAAGGGTCACATAAAGAAATCTTGAACATTTAGGTTGCATATGGATATCCCTTGAATATGAAACCATTTTCTTTTGTCGATTGGTAAAATTTATAAGGCTTTGATAACAGTGATAATGGCAATAACAAAGCAAATATCACCTGGTAGCCTCCTATGACCAAGAGAGTGGAGTAACTTGGGTGGAAAACACAAGAATGAAACATGTTTCCACTGGAACTGAGCTCGTGAATGCACTCTCCAGAGGCTAATGCCCACACTCTGATAGACTCATGACTCACGGTTGCCAAATAATCTCCACTCGTGTCCCAACAGACGGAGAGCACTTCTTTTGAGTGCCCCTGAAGTTCAACAGACAAAGCATTATAATTAGTATCTGCAGATTAGAATGTGTAATGCAATTTTTATTCAATAGTGATTTATTCAACAAGAAATAGAGTTCCAATGGTTTCCTTCAAATTTTTCTGAATTTAACAATGATATCATACTTGTAATGAGTGTGTCAGCCTATAAGTCTCGACATCAAAGATGGACACAACATTCTCTGTTGCCGCAGCCAGAAGTTGTCCAATTCTAGGCTGAAATCTCACCTGTGTGGAACCTCCCTGGTCATTAAAATACTGAGGATCAGAAGGCAATGTACAAAATCCAACAAAGCTTCAAAACTTACATCGAACAGAATTAAAAAAAAAAAAAAAGGTTCCAAAACTAGCCTTGGAAACATGGGTTGAAGAATACTGATTAATTTTCCAGAAACGAATCTCGCTGTTATTAGCCTCGCAAGAGCAGAAAAGGTCATTCTTCTTAGGGTGAAAATCAAGGGATGTAACATGCGAGGTGTGCCCACGATATTCCTTTAAGCAATAGTTTGGCTGCAAAAATAAACTAAATTAAGCACGATAAGTACACCGAAATCTTCACCAATAATAAAAATGCCACAATGTGTATGGCAAGACGCGACTCTACATAGCAAAGAAATTAATTTGAACACCACCAATCATGTAACGATCTTCAGAGACATGGACAGTACAAATTGAGAACACAAAAGACCAGTGCTTCATTATAAGCTCACTTTATTTTTGTGAAAGTCAATTTCCATGAGGTGGGAACAAATAGAAGAAGGTAAAAGTAGAAACAAGGTGGTACTTTTCATACAAGTAATAATTCCCAGCTCAAAACAAGAGGTGCAACCGAGTACAGGGGAAGTATGCCAACAAAAAAACATAAAAGTCTTAGCATATGAAGTTTCATGGATCCAAGAATTCAACTGACGTAAAAAGTGCAGCAACCAGTTGCACCCATCATACTTAGTATTACTAAAATAACAACACTATTGAGGGGAGAACATAAATTTTCTTGTCAAATTCCTGACCTAGCGTTTAATAAGAAAGAGATGAAATGTGGAATTTACTTTTGCAGCATCCCAGAGTCGCACAGTTTTATCAAATGAAGAAGTTGCCAGCTGAGTTGAATTTGGTCTGAAGCGAACATCAGTAATTATCAAAGTGTGTTCTTCTGGAGTGCTATCAGTCTGCAGCGTCTCCATGTTCCAGAAAACAACCTACTAACATAAAAAACAGTAAGCATTTACATCTCACTGATCCTACCACAGTAAACCCATCTTCAGGGGAAATCAATGTTTAGCAAAAGAAGAAAGAAAATGCATATTTAGATACAACTAGCTCTTCTGAGTAGCATCTAATGTGAGCCTATAACAAGTATAATCATGCCAGCTTCAAACAGAAACTCCAAAAACCAACGAGTCAGAAAATGGCAAAATCATGAAATTTTCTAAAATTAGTAAACACTGTCAGCAAGGGAAACTCATAGGTGGATAAAATTTGAACTTTCAACCATTGGTTTCCAGTTTCTTCCTGTCCATCTAAATCTTTTCTAATCCATTGCACAAGATAGAATATCTTTAATCTTGGAAAATTTTCTTTATTATGATATATAAATTTGATTTAAACCATGTGAGGAAAGATAAATGCAGAAAATGCTTAATTAATCCTTTTTTATATTTGATAAAATTTTCTGGTTGTGCTGTGTGTCCCAATCTTTGATGCGAGCATTTGTCACTGGTTTTGAAATGCCTTTCACTTGAATGGTTTCTTTAATATATCTCGTGAATCACGATGTGGAATGCAAGAAGCATAATCTTGACTCAAAGAGCATTTTGTACAAGTTGCATCTCCCATATAAAAGCTAGCCATCTCAAACAGGAAAGTTGACTAGAACCACTCATACAACAGGGAAAGGGACAACTATGATGAAGAAACTCAACATGATGATATCATACAGAGCTGTGTTTGTGGTTAGAGCCACTGCTAAAACAAGAGAGGAACAACTTTGATGAAGAAACTCAACATGATGATATCATGCAGAACTATTTTCTTTTTATCTGACAGGACAGGCACTGAAAACTCCAAAGTAATTAAAGCATGGGGAGCAGTGTTTGAATTTCACCTTTTGCTAGATGTTTTCCACAATACCTATACTTGACATACTAGAAGAGAAACGACAAGTTTTCCCCGTGTTAAAAAACAGCCAAATTCACAGTGGAATCTTAAATTCATAAATTTTCTGAATAACCTAAATTAATAGTTTTGCCAAAAACTACATCGTAACAAAAGCTTTGATGCCTTGCACATACCAGATAGATATATAAAGACATTGATTGCATCACAGAATGATGGCGATAAAGGACAACAACGAACAAAAGGACTTAAGATATTGATTTTGTTAAAGTCAATGAGAAATCAGAACACTAGACAGAAGTTCTTTGAACTTTCATTAGTAGTGTAGGAGAATTAATTGATCTGCAATTCCTAAATCAAAAGATTCTAGACAAACAGACTGGAATATATTAAAAAATATATATATTAAGATTTTCACTAATGTAGTCTGTTCAAAATATGAGATTCATGCCTTGCCTGCTACAATGCATTATACCTTCTTGTCATGCCCGGCACTGGCTAATAACTTCCCATCTGAAGAGAAATGACAGCAGACAACTTTGCTATTGCTTTTACGTATGGAACCAACTTCGTTGAAGGAAAAACCTAATGTGGAGAGACAACGCTTTAGTTGCAATCATATTGAACAATCATCATTGCCCAACCCATGAGATCATTGACTACCTTTTGAAGTCTCAGCAGCTTGCTCAGCAGAGTTCCGTTTCAATGCACCAAATAAATCCCTTACATCTCCATCATCATTAGAGAGGAAAGATTCCACATTATCTTCTAAAGAACCAACATCTCCAAAAGGTTCAATGTCTTCCTGCAATTCAAGACAAAGTCATCAACAGGCCTTGATTTATAATGTGCTGTATTTAGCTGAACTAAGAGATGCATAAGAGCATATTACAACTAAATAAGTGCAACATATATCCATGGAAGCCTTCAACCTTAAGCAAGGATCTCCAAGCATACTTATCTAACACATGATCCATATGATTAACATGAGTAGCGGTAATACATGGAACAAACTAGCTATGAAGTGCGTTCTGGAACAAAGTACCCCAAATTTAGAAATGTGCAATCCAGACTACAGATCCTAAATGAATTGTAATCTTATTACAAGTGTATGATTACAGGATGGAAGATCCCAACACAGTATGGGCTCCATCATAATCAACTAATTCAGGCCATTACGTTTAGATAATATTACTGGCACCCTATAATTCACACACAATCTCCAATTAGCCAACTCATTATGATAATGGTGATGGTCTAAATCATCTCTATGGTCTTAACAACTTGATACCTAAGGCTTAACATATTAGCTTAAAGTGCAAGGAACATGCACGTGTAAAACTTTTCTACCAGTTGTGCAAGTTATGCAGATTATAATTTCTCAAAAGATAATATACCAGCTGGTTTGTGGATGATGCAAGACCACCTGCCCCATCTGCACCATATATCATTAAACCTTTTGACACACTACCAACATTCTGCAGATTACCCGCCATTGCAACTCCATCACCAGGAGTATGAGTAGATGGAGTTGATGGCTGAGAGTTTGGTGAACGACCAAGTGTGTTTCCTGTGCCAGTACTGTTGGCAGCTCCAGAAGATGAAGGCCCTTTCCTTTTTCGGCTACTCTATTACAGCATAAACAACCAAGTTACTAACTTGCAAGAAATAATCCAATGAACTATCAAGAATTGATTGCACCTCCAGTTCCAAGAAGTTTTTGAAGATAGCAAACAAATGGATGTAGCAGTAGAAAAACATTCCTTATGGCATTATGTCAATATAAGTGAGCAAAACCTGCTGCAGTTGCTGTGGATGCAAAGGATCTGGTTGTTGAGATGAACTCTGCTGCATCTGTGGCATGTTCATCTGCTTAGAACATGCCAACGGTTCAGAAAAATGTTACCAGAGAGCTCACTGGATAATCTTAAACAACAATACAAAAATGAAAATACTTTCAAAAACATACTGCGATATTCCCTTTTCTTTACTTAAATAAAATTTTATAAAATTTTACATAGACCTAAATGAAACATCAGTAAACATGTGGGTACTATCATAGATGATTAGCAATGTCTTTGGTGATACTAGAGATGGTATTCGGAGAATTCCTTTCCTATTCATGCCAGTGCTGCAATAGAGAAAATTATATCAGCAAAAGATCCTCACTAGCGAGTAACTAAGATTATAGTCACACTTGTGGAGCATGATACAAATAAGGTTGCTAGGATATATGTACTCAATAATATAGAAGATTCTTAATGAGGTAGGAGTCCTTTAGAAGTCCTTTCTGAGATAAGCACCATATTCCTAATTAATTCTAGTCAAAACTTATTGTAATTATTCTGAAAGTTCCGTGATTTCCAGCAATTGCAATTAGACCTGACAACCCCAATTTGTTTAAAGAATTTCACCTTTTCCTAATTTAATACAGACCCCAATTTGTTTAAAGAACAATGCTTGATATGAAAAAACCAATTTCACAAGCAGCAAGGACGGTTTCAGTGGATAATGGAAGACCAATGCTTGATCAACTGAGCATAATCAAAACACAAAGTCTTTCAATTAATAAGGTCCAAGTCACCCCAAGGACAGAATCAATCTTCATACATCAAAAGAACTGTTCAACATCAGATTGAGATAAATTAAATGAAAAGAAAGGAATTATAAATCACGCAATAAATGATATGCAGAAGGAAGCATGTATCATAAGGCTATCATATTATGACAAGAGCGGGAGTGAAAAGCTTGCCTTTGATGAAGTTGATTGCATTGGAGAACCTATGGATCCATCATTTCCAATTTGTTGGCCATCTTTCACATTCATAGAGCCCCTAGACAATCCTCTAAACCTTTGAGGATCCATATCTCCATATATAGGTGAACTACCAAGAGTTCCTTGTGCTTGCACCTGTGCTAAGAGTTGTTGCTGTGGCAACAGCTGAAACTGATTGGCATTCTGTAGGAAAGGCTTCTGAACTTGTGCACCTAAACCTGGCGGAATTTGGTCAATCCCCTGAATATTTTGACAAACGCCTCAGTTAGGAACTTGGAATTGAGGGGATAATTTTTCCCATAATTCTCACATACACGTACTACAGTGTATAACTTACTGTTAAAGGCCACCCCTTCAATGGAAGACTACCAACTCCAGGATTCAACCCTAAAAAAGCAAAGACAGCAAAGAATAAAGAAATTACTCACAGCATGACTTAAGAGTTGGTGGGTGCTGATTTAGTTGCAGCGGGTGGAAAAGCTGCAATGTTACCACAGATATTTTGGTAAGCCACATTCATGCATTTTTTGTGATTCATGTGATGTCATCTATTTCCTGAAAGGAGTTATATTTGCTTGTAGCAAGGGATTCATACAGACCTCTAAACATAAGGCTCCATGGAAATAAATAGGCATGCTTTTCTATCTTTTATTTTGACTTGAGGTAAGTGAAATGAAAAAATATAATTTTATTTATTTATTTATTTATTTTTATCTTTAGAAAAGAGCAGCGAGGTCTTCCCTAGTACATGAAAACTATACAAGAGAGCTTCCTATTCAAGAGAAAAAAAGACCTGCAGTTCAAAAAATCAGAAAAAGTGGAATAAAGCAAACTATTATGTGCAGCTATCCATGTGTAGAGGGAGTAAAAAACATTCATTTTCAGCTCTACTGCCGAAGTTTCTCCATCTTCAAAGGTTTGTGCATTCCTTTATCTCTAAATACACCACATTAAGAATAAAGGAGCCAACCTCCAAACTTCTAAGATGTTGCTATTCATAATCCAAATCAACAACAAAAAAGTTAAAGAGAAAACTCCATATAAGAAGGTGATCCATAGACTCCCTACCCTTCTTAGACATATAATACCAATCCACCACAATGACATTCTACTTCCCAAAATAAAACAACATGAAGCCTGAGAAAACATAAGACAAAAATAAAAACGATATGAATAAAACTGAAAAGTTTATGGTAAACCCTTCGAGGAAATCTTTAATTTTTTTTTCTTTTAAATACCAGAGGAGAAAAATGTATAAGAGCTATGAGGCACAATTGGAGAAGATAAACACATTTAAGAAATGAATCCCAGGAAGAAGAAAATGTAGAGGAGTCAAGTTCAAAAGCTATAGATTCAAAGCTTTTGATTCACCACAAAAAATATTTATCGAACAAGGGCGAGGACAGTAGTAATATACAGGGGTTGAGGAGCTAACAAGATTAATAAAAAAAAAAACTTCTTTGACAAGCACCGATTTTTTTTTAAGTCAAGACTTTAGAAGATTATGTAAGATGAATCCGGATTGATAAAGTCCAAAGTACACAACAATTCCACTACAATAAAAGATCCACACTGGACATTATGACACTGCCCTCCATGCAAAAGATCTATTTAAATTAATGTTCTGATGCTAACTCGTTAAAAGATTGGTAAAAAAATTTACACAACACATTAGATTAATCAAACAATGCAAATTACAACCCTATCTGGATACGCCTTCTTTGCTCATGAGCTATTTAATAAGGATCCATCCTTGTATTTCCCCATCTACATTGCTGAGAAACCAACAACTTGGGATAGTTTGAATACTTGAATCTGTTTTTCTTTTTTCCAGTTTACTGATGGATGAACATTGAACCTGTGATCTATCCAACACCACCCCCATTCCTTACTACTTGCGCCAAGGCTCATAACTCCTCATATAAAAATTATTAAAGATGCACAACTGTCTCCTGGAAAAGAAAGCCACTTCAAGCGTGCCTTAAAGTGACCGAGGTTCCATGATCTCCATAAACCTTAAGAAACTTCAAGAGATTTCCTCAAAGAGCTTGGTGCTGGAAAGGTTTTGTTAAAAAGCATCTGACACCAAACAATCCATGTGCACAGCATGTAAACCCTCAATTTCGGAAAAGGACATGATTGAATCTGTAACAGCCCACTAGAAATTCAATGGTGGAATTTCTATAGACATTAGAAATCTCGTGAAAACCCCATAAGTTTTTACGAATCGGCTAATCGCATAAGTTCTAGTATGTCAACATAATTAGTTTTATCACTCACTATGGTGCCAGAAATGTGATTTTATTTGTTTGAGGTAGTTAGAAGTGTCAGATTACGTTATAGTTTACGCCACTAGACTCAGTTGAATATTTAGGATTTTTCAGTACTAAGTTTATTATGCACTTTTTCGGAGTGAATAGTAACCTCGATAAGCGTACTAAGTGCAGTGGTTTCAAAATCACAGTGTGAAATGTCCAAATTAGGTTAGAGAAGTTTTATTTGGACACTTGGCAAGATCTTAACCACACATAATGAATAGTATTAGATACTTGGCACAAAGAGAAACCATTAGATGGATTTGTGAAGGAAATCAATGTGTGAGATCATGCCACCTAAGCAAAACAGTTTTTTTTCATCTGATCAACCAAATTGAGTTAGATGAAGAGGGTTTCAACCCTAGTAAAACCCTAAATGGTTGGAATCCTTTTGAAACCCCAAAAACTTGGTTGAAACCGAAACCCTAAACGGTTTCCCCAAACCCTAAAGTTGGCATTCAAACCCTTTTTGATCCAATTTCTAGTATTGTGTTTAATCACTTGATTAAATCACTTTCACATGCTATTAATTTCTCAAATTCCTATTATGACATCTTTATCCAACATTTTAAACCTTAGAAATTTGATTGGGCCAAGAAAAATTGGATTTGGGCTTGATAGCATCTCAAACCCTAACCAAACCCCCTTTAAACCCCAAATTGAAGCCCACTTGGTTGAGGCCCACTAAGGCCCACTAAAGCCCACGAATTTTGGCCACCTTGGCATAGCTTCTTGGAGAAATTTCCTCCCCCACTTGGCAGACCATTCATTGCATCAAGTTGCACTCATTAATATGGAGGAACCCACCCCATCAAGTCCCATGTCTCATAGCCTTTGTAAGTTGTCTTTTGCCCCCCACTATCCTCTACATTATGTCACATGTCTACACCTCCACTCAATGATCATTAAGGTCCAAATATTCTCCCTACAGAAGTCTTGAGTCGTGCAAGACACACTTACTTCACTTTAATCATTTCTTCACCCCGTTCTTAGAGAGAAACCCAAAAGAGCTCTCTCGGGCAGATTTCTGGGTCTTTTTGCGTGGAGTTTTTCGACCCTTTGTAAGTATTTTCACACGATGACTCCTTCATAAAAGTTGTTCCTCTTTGAGTCTAGTTTCCGTAGATGTATTTTTCGTATCATTCCATGGTCATTTGGTCGGTCAAAAGTATTTTTAACCATGGAAAGGTCATTCTGGGCGTGAATCTGGAGAGTGTGTTATGTTTTGGAGTTTTTGACCAAGCTAATGGATATATCTTGGTCCGAAAATTTTATGGAGTGTTCTTAGAATGTGTTTAAGAGTTTTCATTGAGGTTTTGTTGCATGAATAAAGATTTTGATGATAGATTTTATTAGATCTAGAAACATGAAAACTGGAAGTGACAAAACAGTTTTTATTTGGATAAAGTTTGAATATTTTGAGGTTTGATCTTACTCTAAAGGCTTTGATATTTTTATATGATGATCCTAAGTCTCTTATTTTCATGTTAGGATGTTATTTTGGAGATATTTAGTATTAGTTTCAAAGATATGATTTTTCTATGCAAGAGAATTTCGGTTAGGCCTAAGATTTGATGTTTTTAGGTTAGATCCATGTTTTATTGGGTTTTAGCCATGTGATTTTAATTTTGATGGTTGGATATTCTTTAGGACACGTTTTTAAACCATGTGATACTTTATTTCAAAGATCTCACCTTCTTAAGCCATTGATCAAGAGATTTATCAAAGCTAGTTAAGAAAAAGTTTCTGTTTTTGGACTAAGTGTAAAATCAAAAACTCCAAGTGTTATTTTTGTGATTTTGGTGACTTTAGTTTGATGATTTAAAGCATGGTTTATCTGAGGATGATGTTATGAATATGTTAGAAGTAAGATTAGATTTTTTGGAATTCTTGGAGATGTTTTGATTTAAGGACAAAGCTTGTGATTCAAGTGTTTTGATCTTTTTACAAAAAAGTTTGGTGTTGATTATTAGCTTTTTCTAAATGGATGTTTCAAGTATGGTTTTAAACTTAGGATTGGAAGATGTTTGTTGTAAAATTTTGGTTTAAGCATGAGTTTTGAAGTTGGAAGGAATTGTAACAAAAATCAAGAGAAATGGCCTATGGATGTTTCGGCCATAGTGTGTTTTCCATAGTGTTGTTTTGTTTTAAATTTTTTTCTGAGTTGATATTTGAGTTTAGAACAAAATTTACATGAGGAATGTAAATTTTGGAAATTTTTGGAGTTAGGATATGAAATCCTTAAGTTATGGGTAAAATGGTCGTTTTCCCACATGTAGAGGGTAAAATGATAATTTTACTCTAAGATAACTTGTTTCCATGTTTCTAATTGTTAGTAATTAAATTTCTAACTTTTAGAATGACCTTTTACAGTTTCTCGTATATCGCACTTTATTCTCGTAGAACGTGACAATCGAGGTAAGTTAGCCTCTAACTTACTATCAGTTTATTGTGTATGTGTGATGGGTAAGAGAACTACAATTTATGTATGTATGTTATCGTATATGCCATGTCATGCTATGTCATTACATGTTTATCTGCTACGTATGATTTAATCTCTCATGAATAATTATCTGTTACATAATCTTTTCTATCATACAATGATGTATGTTATAAGTATGCCATGTTAAGTATGCCATGAAATGTTATGATTAAATCATATTGTGTCATTTACAAGTATACGCCATGTTAGAAAAGTATATGATATTAATTAATATCTCATGCATTAAGAAAGATAAGACATGTTATGTTACGTATAATACGTGGGGCCACAACAACTGTGGAGTACGTATTATATTTTATGTTACGTGAATACGTGGGGCCACAACAACTGTGGAGTACGTATTATATTTAATGTTACGTATATACGTGGGGCCACAACAACTGTGGAGTACGTATTATATTTTTTATGTTACGTGTATACGTGGGGCCACAACAACTGTGGAGTACGTATTATTTTTTATGTTACGTGTATACGTGGGGCCACAACAACTGTGGAGTACGTATTATTTTTTATGTTACGTGTATACGTGGGGCCACAACAACTGTGGAGTACGTATTATTTTTTATGTTACGTGTATACGTGGGGCCACAACAACTGTGGAGTACGTATTATTTTTTATGTTACGTGTATACGTGGGGCCACAACAACTGTGGAGTACGTATTATATTTTCTGTTACGTGTATACGTGGGGCCACAACAACTGTGGAGTACGTATTATATTTTATGTTACGTGTATTCATGGGGCCACAACAACTGTGGAGCATGAAGTATGGGGCCACAACAACTGTGGAGCATACACTACGTGAGACACAGCAATTGTGACACGTAGAATACGTGGGGCCACAACAACTGTGGAGTACGTTTTATTTTTTATGTTACGTGTATACGTGGGGCCACAACAACTGTGGAGTACGTATTATTTTTTATGTTACGTGTATACGTGGGGCCACAACAACTGTGGAGTACGTATTATTTTTTATGTTACGTGTATACGTGGGGCCACAACAACTGTGGAGTACGTATTATTTTTTATGTTACGTGTATACGTGGGGCCACAACAACTGTGGAGTACGTATTATTTTTTATGTTACGTGTATACGTGGGGCCACAACAACTGTGGAGTACGTATTATTTTTTATGTTACGTGTATACGTGGGGCCACAACAACTGTGGAGTACGTATTATTTTTTATGTTACGTGTATACGTGGGGCCACAACAACTGTGGAGTACGTATTATTTTTTATGTTACGTGTATACGTGGGGCCACAACAACTGTGGAGTACGTATTATTTTTTATGTTACGTGTATACGTGGGGCCACAACAACTGTGGAGTACGTATTATATTTTCTGTTACGTGTATACGTGGGGCCACAACAACTGTGGAGTACGTATTATATTTTATGTTACGTGTATTCATGGGGCCACAACAACTGTGGAGCATGAAGTATGGGGCCACAACAACTGTGGAGCATACACTACGTGAGACACAGCAATTGTGACACGTAGAATACGTGGGGCCACAACAACTGTGGAGTACGTATTAAGTCAAGTTTCAGATCAAGTGCATGATAAGTCAAGTTTCAGATCAAGTTCATGTTTTGTTATGTACACGTACATGTTATGTTCATGATCAAGTTATGTTCCAAGTTCATGTTCACATCATGTTAAGTTCACGTTTACAGTATGTCTCAAGTTCACGTTTATGTCATGATATGTTCAAGTTTATGTTATTTTCAAGTTCATATTTATGTTATGCATGTTTACGTTCATGCTACATTTCAAGTCCATGTTATGTTTTAAACTCAAGTTCATGTCATGTTAAGTCAAGTTCAGTTCACGTTTAAGTTCTGGTTATGTCATGTTATATGTCAAGTTATGCTATGCTTATGTACGACTTTACTTATGCATTTATGCTTTTACTGCCATGCATGCATCTTTAACCTGTGTGTGAGTTTTATGTTAACTTACTGAGATTTGTAATCAAATCTCACTGTGGTAGTCCCAACTACCATTCCCCCCGAATGGTAGATCTTGTTACAGGACCCAAAGAAGAATTGGAATCTGACCATCTGAATACGGTCATCTAGGCTACGGTGCGATGTTGATGATGGTATAGTATTTAACTTAGGTTAATGCTTGTACTTTTGGAGTTGTATTTCAAGTATTCTTTTGATCACAACCATTTTGGACTAGTGTAGTGATCACGGCTTTTTAGTATGTTTTTATGTATGAAATATGTTTCAAGTATTTGGGATATTTTTAGTTTGGTGCATAGTATTGCTAAAGAAAAAAATAATAATAATTATCCGCTGCGAATATTGCATGATGCTAGATGCATGTTAGGAACATTGCATCTTATATGTCATGAACGGGGGCAGGTAACCTTGTGTTGCATGTCTCGACGCTTCAAATGTCCGTTCAATCCCAAGCGGAATTTGGGGGCGTCACAGAATCTATTTCCCAATCCTCAAAAGTCAGCCAAACATAGGATACGATTGAAAAGATTCCCTAAGCAATCCATACAACTGACCACTTTTTATTATTATTATTGGCACCAAGCATCCGAGAACAAAGTCTCAACTAATCCCGGGGATGCGCAAACCCTAGGCAATGAGTTTTCTGCAAGTGCACCTCGGTTAATATGGGAAGTTTCCCTAGTCCGATGGCCCCTAGAAATTGTTTGCACCCAAGAGGATTCGAACCTTAGATCTAGAGGAAGCATAGCACCAACACCAAGGCATTTACCACTTGAGCCAACCCCTAGTGGGTCATACAACTGACCCCTTTAGATTGTTTATTTTATGCAATACTATAAATGCTAACCGTCAAAGGCACTCTTAACTCACTGTGAAACCAGAATAGTAAAAAGTGAAACAAATTGACCAAAAAGACTAGAAATGCACTCTCATAAGCAGTTCAAATGTATATTACATTTATCTTCCTGTAGTTTTTATTTTTTTAACAGTTTCTTGAAGGTCCCTGTTCATCACCTTTTTGGGGGATTTGGTTTCTTGATCAACTGGATATACTTTCTATAATATAACATGCAATCTTACATTTTTTGTTTCCAAAATACTGCACAAACATTGCTCACTATCACGTGAGCCAGGCATGGCATATTATGCATGCCTTTCAACTTGTTTATATATACAAGATGAAAAAGGCATATAAAAATGAAATGATACCTTAGTTAGATCTGTTTAGAGCAACACCATGAAATTAGAAATGCACAGAAAAATAGTGATGCAACCTTTAATTAAAAACTAAAGCCTATGGATACCAAACTCAAAGACTATTTTTAAAATTTAAAAAAAGAATCATTGGGGTATCCATTGTGAAACATACTGCTTCAATCTGTGCCCCCTTGTGAATACTCAAATCCACATAAAATTACGTTTTTCATTCTTTTTGGTAGAGCCAATCTGAATGCTAATTCACTATAAACAGAAAATCGTACCTGCATTTCCTATTCCAGGTTTTGACTGCATGATTCCCTGTGCATACATTGAAGAAGAATCCATAGGTAAGGATCTCTGATTAGCAGCCATGTTAACTTCGCTTTTGATATCCTACAGGAACAAAAAGAATCAATAGTTTAACCTTGTTGCAAAAGAACAAAAAGGGAATAATGCAGTGCTTAGCATCATGTTTTCAAGTCATTACAGTGTTATGTTGACTTCGTGCCTGGATTTGCTGTAATGCTGCAGTCACACTTCCAGAGTTTCCTTGGACCAACTGACTGTCTCAGAAAGATAAGCCAGGAGATATTCAGCTACCCACAAATAAAATATCAGATGGATATAGTTAAATAAAATCTAAAGGCAAGTCTACCCAGGATGATTAGTAGTTGATTTCAAAAGGGCCATCCTAGCATCAAGAAGTGGTTGGGATGTCTCTGATTCCATTGGATTGCTATGCTTCATGCGTTCCTCATACATCTTGGCTGCCAATGCACTTGCAGTAGACTGGCCAAGAACTCCTTCAGGGTTTACAGAATTCACTGGACCGCCCAGGGGAGGATGATTAGGATCCCTTCGTTGCATCTGAGCCTGACGCAATAGTTGAAACTGCTGCATTTGCAGTTGCTGCTGTTCTTTTGCTTTAATTTGTTGTGCCTGCAAACCATTAACATGGGAGGCAATGGGAAAAATAAATGAGGGATTATCATCAGATGAAGAATCAAGCTAGCGGCTAAACATGAGCATAAATTTGAAGATCCACCTCTATGTAAGCTGCAGCAGGCTCCGAATGTTTTTCATTGGTCCTAGCGATAAAAATGTCCCAGAAAACAGACCACCATTCAAAAAGAAACCCACCAGGAGCATCAATTGCTGCATGTTCAGGCTAATAGTTATATACACTAATAATCCGACCACCAAATTTCCAAACCAATTTTAAATTCAACCCAAATGAGGATCATGAGATCAAATCTTCTACATATTCATTCAGGTAAAGAAACATTACTTTTTGTTTTTGATAAGTTTTCAATAAGGTTATAAAAGTGAGATTTTTCTTTACTTACACAAATTTTTTTTTTGGTAAGTATCGCGTCATTTTAAACGCTAAAAAATGTTTTCATTCAGGTCAAAATCTAAATTAAGAAATAGAAAGGAAAACTATAAATTAGAAGAAAAAATATTTCACGAAATTTTAAGGAAAATCCAGTACGAGTAAAACTATATATTACCTACAGGGTCCGGTGCAACCTTCCCTTCAGTCATGAAGGATTTCGCTGTGGCATGCAATTTTTTCTTCACCAAGTAATCATATATATAAACATCAAGCCTGGCGTTATTTGGCCGAAGTTAGAAAAGATTATAAGAAACCATTATCATAAACGTAGCAACAATAACATAAACAACATATAGCAGAATAGAATAGAAAGCAAATGATTTTACATTTTATCTGCTTCCCAATTGCTCTGCGCCATTGCTTCCAGTCCAAAAGAAGCCCGAACTGCAGATAACCAAAGAGATCCAAATTCAAATCCTCAATTACCGCCTCTCATTATCCCAGAACCAAAAAATATGAACCCACAAAATATGGATGCGGAAAAAATATGAAAAGAGGAAGTAAATTGGATTAAGAGTGAATTGACGGAAACTAACCTCAAAGTCAGCTGAGAAAAATAGATCAAAGCCTACATTAACAGCTGAAAATTTGCGCAGCAACGATCACCACTATCAAAACATTCATATCAGAATTATAACAAAATCAACGAAATACTAATCATTGACGAAGAAAAATTCGATAAATAACAAAATTTTTGTAACACCCGAATTTGGAACCTGTATCTTGGAAATCGGTAATTCAAAACTTGAAAGAAAGAATGAAAAGGTCTGTTCTTGATCGGAGGGGTATGAAGTTGGCGACGGTGAATAAATTAAGTTAAAATACAACGAGGAAGTTTAACAGAGAGAGAAGAGTTCCAATCAGAGCAGGGTACGACGAACCACAGAAGCTTCGGAGTCCGAGGCTGAGGCTCGGAACCCTGGTACGGGTTTTTCTAAGCGACTGGTCTTGTGTGGTCAAAAAAATTGGACAGACGGGCCGACGGCCGAGAGGGAGCCCAACTCTTATTTTGCCACGTCATATGGGCCCTACAGAATGGCTGGGTCATGTGATCATGGACTTGGAACGGGATTGGGTTGGGCTCACGTTTTAAAATAGTGTAGACCTTGACATTTATCATTTATCTTTTTAGAGTCTATGCAATATTTTAAAATTAGAAATGTTTAGACTGCATTTGGGTAGTGAGGTAATATCAAATATTTTATGAATAATTAAAAAAAATTTAAATAATTGTGAATAGTAGTAAAAAGTAATGAAAAGTATTTAAAAAATAATAATAAAATAATAATTAGTAGTGGAATATTTTCATAATATTTTAATATCCAAACTAGTCCTCAGTCTATAAATAAATTTATAAATTAATACAATGCATCACATTATAAAGTTTATTTTATTATATAAGTAGATATAACATCTCGTTATATCAATTTATAAATTTACTTTTATTAAATTAGACGGGATTTTTTTTTTCTCGGCAAGCAAATATTTTATAGATAAACTACGAGGATACAATGATACAAGATTTTGTAGGGTGGGAGTCTCTAACAGTCTTCCTAAAACAAACAAAAGTAGCACTGAAAAGAAAAAAAAAAAAACGGGTTATCTCGTCAAAATATTGGCTCTAACCCATTCTCACAAGAGGATGCCTCTTTAAAGCGGTTTTAACATAATCTGAGAAATAGACTAAGAGAGGTGCGCTGCATTTTGTTAATCTAGTCCAAAGGTGGGAGATTATCACGATCACATTATCTTGATCACGGTTTAGGGAAAGCGGTAACATAGGATAGTAACCTGAGTCTAGACCGAGTCGTCGGCGGGACAACACCTTCTGTGGCGGCGCGTGTAGACCACGCGTCACCTTAGGATGTGAACGGACAAGTTGATCCAAGGGATCAAAGGCCGATGAAGTCAAAGGAACCACGCGTGGCCTCAGAAGCCGCTCCAGGACGCGGCTGCGCGTACTATACGCGCATGGCAGTGGTCGCGCCTGTATCAAACACGATGTACAAAAACACATTTTTTTTCTGCGAGCATGAAGATCGGTGGCTGTAGAGACGGCGCATGCGTGAAGGAGGAAGCCGGGAAACAGCAGATCGGCGATAGATGGGATGCTTGTGTTGGATTTGTACCCTACCCTACGTGTAATTAATATAATGTGCATTAAGCTAGTTGGCTCGAACGAAGTAGTGCAGGGCCTTTGTCGCCTAGCCACCACCGGTTTCTAGACCTATTTTATGTTAATCATCAAAGGTGGTAAAGAAACTAAGGCCTTGAATGTAAAATGAGATAAAAATCTCTAAGAAATGTTTGTGAATAGAAGATAAGTTTTGAGATTAGATTTAAAGATGCTTGATGAATTGTAAAAGAAATTATTTTTTAATATAATAGATAATTTTAAATTACTTAAAATTATTATATATATATATATATATAAAGCCTCGATCTAGTGGTAGTTGTGGTTGCCACTGTCTAGCCTCCACAGCGCTCCACATTGGGCCGGTTGTGAGCGGCGGCCATGCCTCTGGTCGCCATAGGAAGGCCACGCCCACCACATGGTAACTTTCAATTCTTTAATTCTTTTTAATATTTTTGTTCAAAATAATGATTTTGAAAATTATATTTTGAATTTTGATATTTATAAAAATTTGAGTAAGATTTGTAAGTTTGGAAATAACATCATCTTTGAATAAGAAATATGTTTAAAGTTATTTTATTCTTAAGTTGGTGTGTAGAAAACATCATCTACTTTACTTAAATGGTAAAATTAATTGACTTGTTAGATCCTAAATTTAAGTTTTATCTTTCAAATCAAATTATATTATACAAGTACTTTATTAAGTGTGTTATTCATACCGGCATATAAATCAAAAGTTTTCATATCTTTAACTAAGTGTGTTATTCACACCCAAACATACCCATAAATACCTGTATCAGTAAAAATGGGGAAAACGTTTTGATAAGCTTGCAATTGATCTCGTTTGATGAATGTGATTGATTAGAGCAACTATGTAATTTTGACCCTTCTTCAATAACAAATTTTATCATTATTTCAAGCTCTTCAGAGATTGATTCAAAAGAAGCATCTCCCCTTTAAAAAAAAAAATTAAAAAAAAAATCTATAGAGAGGACAGAAAGGCTTAATTAATTCAAAAAGAAACTTATCATGTTGTGGTGAATGAAAATTGGAGAGAAAGTTGTCTCATTTATACTAAAATAATATGATTGTTGGAATAAAGAGTGAAAAAACGATAAAGGAGAATATTTAAACAGAGTTTAAAAAAAAAATTTAAGGGTTTGTTATGGGGTAATATTTTTAAAAGGAGAAATGATAGTTGCGGTCTTAAGTGTGTAAGCGTCGTATAATTATTTTGAAAAAAGTGAATAAATACGAGACACATATGAAAAGAAATTAATTTTTGAATAGTAGACCCTACTCTTTTTTAAAATGATCGCACAATGCACTTGCACACTCTACGACTGTATGTAGCATTAATCATTTTAAATATTTTTTTCCAACAAACTACTACTTTTGTTAAAATTAAAGACCTGCATCTCTCTTATCTTTATCATTAATACATATGAAAAACGGGTGATATAGAATAATCTTGACGGTTAGATTTTAAAGTATATATAATGTGCATATTGCAACTATATATATGCATGATATTAATTTAGTAGGTACGTATAATATATCAAATATGACATTTTGAGTATCACATTGTGACAGATCGATATGGTACTTAATTGATAGTTTGAAAGGGTGAAAGTTATACTTTTATCTAATTTTCAATTGTATATACCATTAAATATGAAAACTATCTTATTTGAAAATTTTAAAAAAAGATGAGTATTCATACAATTAACCTTTATACTCAATCTACCACTAAAATATTGACCTTATTTCAAAATTGCCTTTAAAAATTACCGAAGTAGATCTAGACTATAATTCATCTTTTTCACATCTATATTTCTGCTTTCATTGTTATTTTCTTCTTTTAATAATAATAAAATATCATCTCTTGGACGTTTTGTACGTAGAGGTTAAGTTCTCTACTCTTTTGGAGGGTCGGGACTAAGTCTCTGTTTTAGGCAGAGTGTTGTCTCATAGATGGTTTGTCTATAAGGAGTTACAACAGTAGTTAAGACCATATCAATTATAAAGAAATTTTGTGTACTGGAGAAGCTCCAAACGCAACAATTGGCTTATGATCTGGGAATTTTCCAGTATGTATCCGATCATAATTGTAAATTTTTTTTCTAATGAATGAATAAAATTAGTTTCCCATATATATATAATGATTGTTCATACAACCTAATTAGGAGCTTTCCTCAATTAAATAAAAGTTACAACTTGACGATATATATGGAATGATAAGATACAAGAAAAGATTTACATTTAAATTTGTCCATAATGACTAGGTCAGTAAATCAATATACGTACGCAATATCTAGGCTGTGTTGGTCTGATTCTAAGGTTATTTGCATACATTGTTGTCTAGATCATTGCTTCTTTTGTTCCTTCAGATATGCTTGCGCCGTATAAATTGGCATCAAAATAGCCAATGATTCCAAAACAATATCTGAGTGGAATCACCAAATTAAGGGGATCGAAGAGGAGTCACAAAGTTGTCGGACTCCAAATTCGTTATTATTGTTGGCAGGACTCTTCCATGTGTGGAGATTCAAGTAGATCATAGATGAGATATGAGAAGGTCTTGAAATTAATGACATTGGCAAATGAGTTATGGGTGACATGGTAGAACTAAACTAATATAAAAAATTTTATGTGTAGTCATTTTTACGTATTTTTTTACACATTCCACTAATGTGATTGACTGCATCATTTTTTTGTTTTTAAAATAACTGTACTAGTCAATCACATCAATAGAATATGTAAGAAGTACACAAATGTGACTGTTTATTGCATAACTCAACTAATATATATCCCGTCACATCAAACAATTTTGAAAAGAGTTGTATACTGGTTGTGTTTGTATCATTCCCGATCTAGAAATGAGCATTAATCACGATATCAAAGCATGAAGGATCATGGCCATATGGTGAACTTCATTGCTTGAATAACTAATATTAACAAGAAAGAACCAAATAGGTGAGTCACGCCAATTGAAACAATGCTCATGGCAAGAAAGTGATCATGCATGGGCTTCACACACAAACACACACGAGTACTCCTCTAAATGTGGTTTACTAAATCTTGATAATATCATATATATATCATCATGTCAAGATTCTCCACTCAATTAATTATCTCATTTTAGTACCAGCAATGTGTTATAAATATATCAAATTCTTGTAGTACTGATCATCTTATCAATTCAATTGCAGGTGAACACTTTACAATTGGGATCTGCCTAGCTGCAGTTTGAACAATGATCAGCAGCTGTTGTCTTAACATAATGACACGGTGCATTCATTTGAAGGAAATGCCAAAGGGTCAAATCACATTGTTTGGAACAAAAAAAGGTAAAAATTTCAACAACTTTGTATCCTATATAAATATATTATCCATTTTATGAGTGGTTTGCATGGACAATTAACTCTTGGTTATAATTTTTAGATGTAAGGGAAATAAACTTCAGGTTTTATGTATTAAGCTTTCTATACTTGAAGGAGGGAAATGTTTGCATGTGCATCAACTTATAAAGTTCAATTAATTTGTATAAGTAGCTAAGAGGCTGATGGCATATGACTCGGTTCTCTAAATAAAAACTTAAGTTCGAAACCCTCCACCCCCTTATATAAAAAAAAAGAAAAAAAAAAAGAAAAAAAAATTAATTTGCATATGTAAACAATAGATCATTGAGATCATTATGACTTATTGAATTAACAATATTTTTGGAAAGTTGCCTGCATTCTCTTTTTCCTATAAGAAAAATGAGACTACTTATCATCCCATTTGATAATCTTTTTTTACAACCATGAGTAGTATTTTTTTTTCTTTTTTCTTTTTAATTTTTAAATGAAAATTTTTATTTTTTATTAATTTCTGTTAAATATTATTGGAAGTGAAAGAAGTATTCATGGTTGTCCTTATTTTAGCAAATTCAGTCAAGATAATGAAAAGCACTTGGGTAGTCCTTAATTAATTTGTTATATATAAAGAAGGCTTGAAACCTCTCAAGTTCTCCACTGCGGGAACTCATGCATATATATATATGCTCTCTTCCCCGGCCTCCCCTCCGATCTCTGTCCATTCTTCATGGATTTCCATTGAAAAAATTCCAAACAAAAAAAGATAGAATGTCAATATATATACTCCTTCAAACTCTTAAACATTAATCAAAACCCTATGCAGTGAACATAGAAAATTAGTCACACGTCTAGCTATAAACTCAAAACTGGCCGGCCTCTTATCTTCTTCGGTATTAGTTGTGATGGCGGATGCTCGGTTTTATCCAAAGTTGCCACAATAACATGGATTCATGCTATCAATTAAGACCCGCAACCAAGACTAAGAAGATTTGATAAATTTTCCCAATCCGATTATAAAGGTCATCCATATACAAATAAAAAATAAAAAAAATCGGAGAATTATATATATATATATAGCACATAAGATCAATCCGGTAAGGTTTACATAATTTCCAAACAGCTAGCATTTCCCTCATATACTTGTTGCTAGCTGCCATGCACGTGAATAAAAAAAAAAAAAAAAAAAAACCATGAATTGAGATAAAGGTGTACGTTGTTGGCTCTCGCTGCATTAATTAATATTGGTATCAGAAAGCAAAGCCCCCTGGCCATTAAAATAACATCACATGATTAAGGTTGAGAAAGTTGATCTACCTCCACACATGAGTACCTTAATTTCAACTTCATCTCCAAATGATCCAATATTGGCAAACCCGCAGCAGGTTCGATGCTTTTTGATCCCTAAAAATTAGAAATAGAAAAGCGAAACCTGAAAGTTGATGATGATCGAGGGAACTAGTTCTAGTTCTCCATGCTCGCCACACGTCAAAAGCCAAGTCTAGTGCAAATTATTGCAAAACGGTATTGCCTTAATTTGTTTCTGAGCATGATGTTGGGGAGAGGACAGTTGGACAAGTAAATATTCAATGACAGATCATGAGCCACATTTACTGATCCAATTAAGCATGATATATAGTTGGGTGATCGTGAGCATAACCTCTTATTTCTCTTATAGAGATACCACCCTTGTTTGTTGCACCGCTACATGTTATTCTTCTAGCTAGCTGCATCTTCTTATTCTTCTTCTTCTTTTTCTTCTCGTGCTGTCGTTGTTGTAATTTTCTGCTTCTTTGTTGGAACTAACAATGGTGGCTCTTTCAGATTGTCTTGTGGTTGTTTTATTGTGTACTTTTCTTGCGAGTGGTTTGGTTGTGGCTGATGTTAGTGCGGTTGAGGATGACAAGCACTTAGTTGGTCCCCCACATTTGTATAAGAAAGGAGGTCTACCTCATGGGATTTACAAGAAAGGGTTTAAACATGGAAGGTTTGGTAAGGGTGGCGGCCTTAGTGGCGGTAGTGGTCTAGGTGGCGGCAGTGGTCTAGGAGGTGGTGTTGGAGGTACAGGCGGTGGTGTGGGTGGTGGTGCTGGTGGGGGCATTAGCAAAGGAGTTGGTGGTGATGGGGGTCTAGGTGGTGGATTTGGTGATGGATCTGGGGCAGGTGGCGGGATTGGTGGTAGAGTTGGTGGTGGATCTGGGGCAGGTGGCGAGATTGGTGGTGGAGCTGGTGGAGGAGGTTTAGGTGGAGGCATAGGTGGTGGTGATGGTGGATCTCGGGCAGGTGGAGGGCATGGTGGTGGTGTTGGGTCTGGGGCAGGTGGTGGAGCAAGTGGAGGAGGTTTAGGAGGTGGTGGTGGGTCTGGAGCAAGTGGAGGAGGTTTAGGAGGTAGTGGAGGCAGATTTGGTGGTGGTGCTGGCAGTGGTGCAGGTGTTGGACAAGGGTTTGGCAATGGCAAAGGTACTAGAGGTGGAGGTGGAGGCTCTGGGGCTGGGGGCGGTAGTGCACACTAGTTAGCTTGCTTGGATGAGCTTCTGCAACAGCTACAGAAATTGTTCATTATATACATGGTATATATACATGAGTCGTATATATGCCGATTTATATAATGGGGTATGTTGCTCATTCTTTCTTTCTATTTTAGTCACGATAAATTAACTTGTATTGGAACTTTCAAAGTTTAGAGATGCTTCTCTATTTGAAAGGAATATTTATCTGTATTTGCAGCTACTTCATGTTAGAAGTATCTATATATAAGCTTGTAATGCATCTCTCAATATATTATAATGAATAAAATCATTCCAAGTCTAATTCAGTTTGTCATTTGTCAAAGTTTATTTTGTTATCTCTCCATTGTACTACACCATTATGATCTCACTCTTGTTCTATTATGATGATACAAGATAATTAAACCGCTCTAATACTTAACCTTTAATAATAATAAATTATGGTCTAAGTATAGACAATATGTACCAATTAATAAGGCATTCACAATAAAAAAGAATAAGATAAAATTGCAATATGCATAAAACACAGCCAAAAAACTAGTGGCTCAGTTTTACTCAAAATTATTATGGAAAAAAAAAATAGATGTTGTTCATGAATTGTAGAAACATTACAAAGTTTGGAATACAAAAAAAAGAGTGAGAACATTGGACAAAGATGACCTAGGTCAACAGTCCTACTTCCTTTCTGCCATCAGAGTATCACTCAAAAATTAGTATATTCCCTATCTAACATGTGCCATGAACAATCTTTTTTTTTCTCCTTTTTTTTTTTGGGTAAAAGGATTCTACCCCAATTTTATTAATTACGTACCCTTAATTATGGTAGATGAATACTTTTTACATAAATGATAAACTGGGAAGTTACAATAATAGAAAGATAAAACTTAAAAACCCAAGTTTTTAAAAGAAAACAAGAAACATTCTAGGAAATTAGTGTTGAATAGTCGAAAGACCTACACGATCCAGAGAGAGCAAAGCAATCACAAGTTTAGGGAGTTGAAGAAGAGAAGAAAAACTTAACGTGTGTCCCATTGCACCATAATTGTTTAGGTTGTCTGCAAGCGTATAACCTTCTCTGTATACATAATTGATGTTAAAAGGGAAAAAGTTCTTGAAATGTACAATATCATCTCAAATATTGGTATAATTCAAGGGAGAAGAGTCTTTATTAAGCCAATTAACAACAAAAATTGGCTCAACAATCAAGTCAGAAACACTCAGTTCATAGCTTAAAATTAAACCAATTCTCAGAGCTGGCAATTCAGTGAAAGCGTTGGTATCTCCTGTACCTTAAAAAAGAGACAAACTTGCAATAATAGAGCGATTATAGGAACATAAAAATTAAATTACCACCACATTCACCAAATCACAAACACACATAGGAAGTACCTCTAAGATACCTGAGAATCCATTTCACAACTGCCCAGTGTCCTCAGACAAGATTATAGAGGTATAGACTAATAACTCCAACAGCATGAGTGATATCAGGTCTTATACACACCATGACATATATTAAGCTATCCACAATTGATGCATAAGGCACATTTCTCTTTCTTCTCTTTCTCACTTCTAGGACTTTACTTTGAACTTAGCTTCAAATGACCTGTAAGTGGAGAACTCACTAGTATTTTTTTTTTATATAACTCTCTTGAGATAGCCACAACTTGACATTCTTTCTGTTATGAGAGATCTTCATACGCCTCAAGTCTTTCATAGTATAAAACGTATTCAACTATTTTTTCAATTTGTCAATTTTTTCATAATCACAACCAACTATCAACATTTCATCCATATACAATAAGAGAATAATAGAGTCACATTCAAATAATTTTTTAACAAATACACAATAATCAGAAGTAGTTTTTGTTAAATGGATTTTCTGATTCTCTTCAGAAGATTTATTCACACTTATATAGAATTTACATGGCTTGTGTACTGTACTTTTGAGCGGGAAGATCACATATCTATGACCCCTTAGATTACTCCTGATATTCAGCAGCACCATGTGCAGCCTACCTCTATTTAGGGGCGTGTTAGCAGCACCATGTGCAGCACCGTAAACTACCTACATACAATCTATTGTAGACTATTGTTATACATTGTAGACTACTGTTATATATTGACAGCCCCCCTCAAATTGATGCCCGTAGATCAACAAGCATCAATTTGCTGCTTAGGAAGCAATGTCGATGACGAGTGAGAGCCTTAGTGAAGATATCTGCAATTTGTAGTTCAGTGGAAATATGTGGAAGAGTGATAACACAAGCTTCAAATGCTTCACGGATAGAATGACAATCGACTTCAATATGCTTCGTGCGCTCATGATAGACAGGATTGGCCGTTATCTGAATGGCACTTGTATTATCGGCATGTAAAGGTGTGGGATCGGTCTCAGAAAAATTGAGCTCAGCAAGTATACCCCGAAGCCAAATAATTTCAGAACAAGCTAAAGACATCGCTCGGTATTCAGATTCCGTAGATGATTTAGACACTCTGTCTTGCTTCTTACTCTTCCAAGAAATCAATGCATTTCCTAAGAACACACACCAACCAGTGATGGAGCGACGTGTATCCGCACAACCAGCCCAATCAGCATCGCTATAAGCAGCGAGACGAGTAGAATTGCTGGCCGGGAAGAATAAACCACGGGCAGAAGTGCCCTGAACATAGCGTATGATCCTACGAACAGCAGCCAAATGAAGATGCCGAGGAGTCTGAAGAAACTGACTGACTTGCTGTACAGCAAAGGAAATGTCTGGTCTAGTAATAGTGAGATAAACAAGGCTACCAACCAACTTTCGATATAAACTGGGATCAGCAAGTAAGTCACCCTCCTCTTTGCGAAGCTTGACATTTAATTCCATAGGAGTATCAACAGAAGTAGCCTCCTGTAAACCAGCTGTAGCCACCAAGTCACTAGCATACTTATGTTGATTGAGTGAAATACCAGAAGAATTACGATGCACCTCAAGACCGAGAAAATATGTGAGAGATCCAAGATCTTTCATATGAAAGGATTCTAAGAGATGAGTCTTGAGCTGGCCAAGTAAGACAGAATCGGAACCAGTGATCACAATATCATCAACATAAACCAAAAGAACAACAAGACCCATGTCTGATTTCCGAAGAAACAATGAAGTATCATACTTGCTCTGCTTGAATGAAAATTGTAATAAAGTTGTGCGGAATTTATCAAACCAGGCCCTCGGTGCCTGTTTGAGACCATAAAGGGAGCGACGAAGCTTACACACTTGTGAAGTCGGAGAGGCGAACAATCCCGGGGGTGGCTTCATGTAAATACACTCTTTAAGATCACCATGAAGGAAAGCATTTTTAACATCCATTTGATGTAGTGGCCAATCATTGGAAGCAGCAAGCGCTAGAATTAGACGAACAGTAGTCATCTTAGCCACAGGAGCAAAGGTCTCTTCATAATTGACACCATATTCTTGATTATTTCCAAGAGCAACAAGTCGAGCTTTGTAACGTTCCAAACGTCCATCAGATTGGACTTTGATTGAATAAACCCATTTGCAACCCAGAGGAACAATGGTAGGAGGACATGGTTCAATGTCCCAGGTATGATTGGCCTCTAACGCGTCAATTTCTTCTTTCATAGCTTGTCGCCAACAATCTTGCTTGACAGCATGTGAGTAGCATGTGGGAATATCAAAATTAGATAATGTAGCAGTAAGAGCAGAAGCAAACCATCCATACCTATCCGGAGGTACTGACACTCTAGAAGAGCGACGTGCCAAGTGTTCTGAAGGTGTTGTATCTGACTGATCCTGGAGCATGGTAGGATCAGATATTGGTTGAGCCACTGGAAGAGACTGTGGGCGGGAGCGTCTCGTATATACAAGTCCCGGTTTAAAACGAGAGCTGACTGGATGAAGATCTGAGAGATGTTCTTCAAAAAAAGGAAGGACCATAGTAGAAGAAGAAGGTATAGAGGACACAGGAAAGAAATGTTGATTTTCAAAGAAAATAACATTCCGAGAAATGCGTGTACGATGTAAAGTAGGATCATAGCAAACAAATCCCTTTTGACACACATTATATCCCAAAAATGCACATCTAACAGATTGAGCAGATAATTTATGTCGCTCATGAGGAGGTAAATGAACAAAACATACACAACCAAAGATACGAAGATTATCATAACTAGGTTGTTTAGCAAACAAGCGGAAATAGGGAGACTCCATATGTAAGACTTGGGAAGGTAAACGATTAATTAAGTGAGTGGCAGTTTTCAGAGCCTCAACCCAGAACATGGATGGAACAGAGGATTCTAACAGGAGAGTACGTACCACATCAAGAAGATGACGATTTTTCCGTTCGGCTACTCCATTCTGTTGGGGAGTAGCAGGACATGAACGTTGATGAATAATACCTTTAGAAGCCAAGAATAACTGAAATTCAGTAGACAAATATTCTCCACCAGAATCTGTGCGTAATGTCTTAATACTCGCAGAGAATTGATTATCAATGTATGCGAAAAACTCAGTGAAAGTACGAAAAACCTCAGATTTAGAGCGAAGAAAATAAACCCAAGTGAATCTGCTATAATCATCAATGAAAGTCACATAATATTTAAATTTTTCATGTGAACTCACCGGGGAAGGTCCCCAAACATCACTATGGATAAGATCAAAGCAGTGAGAAGCTCTACTAGCATGCAAAGGAAATGGAAGAATTTTACTTTTACCAAGTTTACAAGAATCACACTGAATAGATAAAGAAGAACGCTCTTTATTATCAAGGAGACCCGAGTGCAATACATGAGATAAAATCTGAGCATTGGGATGACCTAAACGACGATGCCACATCATATTCAGATTTGGAACATTATGACAAGTAAAAGACTTAATAGACGAAACTGAAGAAAGTACTGGAACAGGTAAAAATAGTGGAAATAGACGCCCCACTTTAGGTCCCTTCGCTATCGGCTCCCCCGTTACCTGGTCCTGCACAACACAACCATACCAGAAAAATGAACAGCACAATTGTTATCAACTAATTGACCAACGAAATAAGATTTGTGGATAGTTGAGGAGCAAGAAACACATCAGTGATTTGAGAAGATGCATTTCCGACAGCAGCTATTGGCAAAGAACTACCATTGGCAGTTTGAATGGCAGATTGACCAGCATAGGGCCGAACATGACATAGAGCAGTAGGAGTATTCGTCATGTGATTAGAAGCACCAGAGTCTACATACCAGAGTTTAGTTGTAGTTTTACCTTGAAACCCCATGGCGGATAATGCCGAAATTAGCATTTGTTGCACCATTTCTGGTGTGCAGTAATTTGCTGCAGGAGGTGCAAGATTAGCAGAAGCACCTGAGGAAGAGCCATGTGCGATAGAAGTTTGAAATGCTCGAGGCTGACGATTTTGAGGACGTATACGACAGTCTTTAATAATATGACCCTTCTTTTTGCAATAAGAACAGTATTTCTTAGGACAATTAGCAGCAATATGCCCATATTCCTTGCAGCAGAAACATTGCAGGTTTTTAGAATTAATAGAAGGTCCTCGTCCGTGTGCAGCATAAGCTACAGTTGACATCCCAGAACTGCCATGAGATTGCTCCAGAATAGCTTGAGTACTACGACGTTGTTCTTCACGAAGCAACTCTCCAAAACAAATATCAAGAGAGGGAACAGGAGATCTGTTCAGTAAAGAGGAGCGAACAGATTCATATTCCGAACGTAACTTCATAAGAAACTGATCACGTCGGCTAGTCGCATGAAGAGTCTGAATAGTGGAAAGAGCGTCAATAGGAACATTCGCTGTAACCAAATCAGCATATTCATGCCAAAGAGTCAGAAAGGCTGAGTAGTAGTCTTGGATAGAAAGACTACCCTGTTGAAACATGGCAATCGCATGTTCCAACTGAAAGCGACGAGCATCATTGTCCTGATGATAAACCCTCTTCAAATAAGCCCACATAGATTGAGCGGAGCAATGAGGTCGCAAGTTGGTGACAAGATGGGACTCCACTGAACCAAGAAGCCAAGACATGATGCGTGCATCAAGCACAGCCCATGATGGAGAAGATTTGTCAGCCAGAGATTTTTCAGACGGATAGGGTTTGGCGACATCCGTGCCATCAATATGACCCCAAAGATCTTTTCCCTTAAGAAAGAGTTCAAACTGAAACGCCCATGTAGAATAATTGTTGCCTGTAAACTTGATACATACAGGTGCAGAATCCATAGAAAAAAAAAAATTAATCAACACGTGCCGACTATGGATTAATAAATTAATCAACACGTGAAGATAATAAATTAATCAACACGTGAAGATAATAAATTAATCGTGAAGGAGAATAAATTAATCAACACGTGCCGACTATGGATTAATAAATTAATCAACACGTGAAGATAATAAATTAATCAACACGTGAAGATAATAAATTAATCGTGAAGGAGAATAAATTAATCAACACGTGCCGACTATGGATTAATCAACACGTGAAGATAAAAAAAATAAAGTAATCAGTGGTTCTGACAACTAAAATCAATGTGCCGAAAGAGATCCCTCTTCACGTGAAGATGCTGGAAAAAAAAATATATATATATTGCTGGATGGAGAGAATAGAGCACCGTAAATATAAGGACAGCAAGTGATGTGTTTTCACGTGAAAAGTAAAATAAGGACAGCACCGTAAATAGAGCACTGGGTTTTGCCGATTGATGCAGGACAGCAAGTGATGGGTTTTATATTGCTGGATGGAGAGAATAGAGCACCGTAAATATAAGGACAGCAAGTGATGTGCTTTCACGTGAAAAGTAAAATAAGGACAGCACCGTAAATAGAGCACTAGGTTTTGCCGACTAATGCAGGACAGCAAGTGATGGGTTTTCACGGGGAAGAACTTCTCTCTCCTGTAGAAATCAAGCCACACGAACAGAAATGGCAGAGAACCTGCCACACGAAAAACTGAACCGAAATAGAGCACTGAGACTCTGGACCGAGAACCTGCCACACGAAGAAGGATTGGAGAGCACTGAGACTCTGCCGAAATACCAAGATGATGTTCTGAACCAAGCTGTGCAAAACCGAGATGATGTTCTGAACCGAGAAGAACCAAGAGCAGAACAGAATGGAACAAAACCGAGAAGAAATGCAGCTCGGTGAGAATTTCTTTAAAAAATTCTTGTAGGACCACAACACTAGAGATAGACCGAAAATTTTAAGAAAGCTCTGATACCATGTTAAATGGATTTTCTGATTCTCTTCAGAAGATTTATTCACACTTATATAGAATTTACATGGCTTGTGTACTGTACTTTTGAGCGGGAAGATCACCTATCTATGACCCCTTAGATTACTCCTGATATTCAGCAGCACCATGTGCAGCCTACCTCTATTTAGGGGCGTGTTAGCAGCACCATGTGCAGCACCGTAAACTACCTACATACAATCTATTGTAGACTATTGTTATACATTGTAGACTACTGTTATACATTGACAGTTTTATCATACCTATGCTCAACCATAAAGGAATCAAATTTCTTTTATCACTGTCTAAGCATTTGCTTAAGTCTTTATAACCTCTTTTTCAATTGACACACAAGATGCTTGTTGTGAACCCCTCTAGTTGCTTCATATATATTTTCTCTTCTAAGTCATCATGGAGGAAAGTAGTCTTCATATCAAAATTTTCAAATTTTCCTTATTCATACTGTTAGCAAGATCCAAGACAACTCTAATAGAAGACATTTTTAGATCAGGCGAAAATACTTTTTTTAAAGTCAATGTCTTTCTTCTAAAACCCCATTATAATCAAATGTGCCATTTACCCTACTTGTGAGCTATTTAGTTTGATCTTCAATCTGAAAATCTGAAAAACCCATTTATTCTTTAGTGCTCTTTTACCCTTAGGTAGTTCTACCAACTTATAGGTATGGTTCTCATGCAGGGATTTCATCTCTTCTTGCATGACTGTCAACTATTTTTTTTTTCTAATCATGCAACAAAGCCTCTTGATAACATTTTGGCTTTCTCCCATCTAAAAGTAAAACATACTCAGTAACAGAAAACCTAGTGGAAGGCTGATGCTCTCTAGTAAAGCTTCTTAATTAATTTTCTACATGCAATTTTGAATGAGGTTGCTCTGCTTGTTGTTTTGGTCTTATATAATCAATTTCAAGTTCACCACTTTCAATAGGATCAACCTGTTCTTCCAATACATCTCCTCCATGTTTATCATGCATCAAAGAAGAAGGAAAAATAGATCTGGGTATTTTTTGTTACGTTATTAAACATGGGTATAATGTATATGCTGTTATTTGGATATATCTGGGTTTTTTTTGTTATTATGATAAACATGGGTATAAAGTATATCATCTTTAGATATCTGTGATGATTTTGTAATAGATTTGGCTTGGCTCATCAATATATCTATGACGATATTGTAATTTGCGAGAGCAAAATGTATTTTGATTTTGCTTATCCAAACAAGCTTATCTGAAATAATAGGATTTTTGCTATCTGAATTCTTTTATGCTATTATGCTCTGTTTGACGACTGGGTGGAGCACATTCTTGAACCACAAGAAGTATGTTATATCTGTCTTTGCTTTAAATGGTTGTATTCCTCTACTATTCTTATAGCTTTATTCAAGAATTTGGAATCATGTTGGTTGTTTAATGTGTATCGTCAATGGTGTTGAAGAGGTCTTTGATGCGACAAATCTATAACTTATGTTATTTTGATGACTCAACATGTACTTAAAACTAATTAAAAAATGGAAAATGTAATGTTGCATATTACTTTCCTTTGAACTTCTAATCCTCTTTTGGTTGCTCTGTATTTAATACACAACATCATTAAGCTTCTTCTTCTTCTTTTTATATCTTTTCATTGAGTTCATATTTGAAGTCATCTAAACCTTTAGGAAGATCAACATTTGGTATCCATCTGTTAAGCTTTAATTGAGATTAAGTAGTAGCCAGGTTTTTCATTTTGTTTGATTTTGATGGCTTATGATCAGAATAGGGTATCTTGGATGTTCTATTTTTGAGCTAGCTTTTTGCATTTTCTACTAATTCATGTATTAAATATAACACATATTCTGTTAATTTTAACAAGATTGTATATAAAGTTCTTTTTATGGCATGTGTGATTTATTTATTTATTGGGATTGAGTATCTTGTGCGGCATTGCATTTTTTTTATACCCAATCCTAACATATACATTATATTTGATAAATCCTACATACCCAGTCCGTCATTTGGTAATGTTTTAATTTTTGGGGGCATGTGTTTCCAGGTCTTGAAAATAGCCACTTTCAAGAGGTGGTCTATGAGGCTTTGCCCACATACTATTTACGGTGTCGGGAACAAGGACATGTAGAATAGAGGTGTGGTAGAAGAGAGCGTCATGGTAAATCTGTTGTGAATGATGGTGGTAAGGGTGAGGGGGAGAAGGACCATTCTAAACAGGCGTGGAAGGTGGTAGGCGTTAAAAATATAGAGAACCACAGCTTGAAGAGACAAAGGGGACATCAGGGAGAATTGATTAACATGAGTTTTTGCTACAGGGTATCAGTCTACATCGGAGAGAGGTCGAGAAAAATCCTTTACCTATGCTGTATGTGGATTTAAAAAGGGATATTCTAGATCATTGTCAACTACAGGTGATTGAGGATACTATGTAGGTGGATTTAGTTTGTGAAAATGAAACGTTTATTAAGAAGGAATCATTGCTTTGCGAGAAGGAGGGGGAAGGAACGAGTGATGGGAAATTGGGGCACAGGTCCCAAGTGGGCCAACTTGAGGAGAATGTTAGTAACTGGTATGAAATTGCACAAGCAGAGGAAGAACATGTGAGTTTACTGAGGATATTGTTGATCTGCCTTCGCCAAGGACTTCTTTGAAGATTATTGATGAAGCAATTGAATGTGAGTTAGTGCAATTGGGAGAAAATGGGAACATTGAGGTTGACGGGGATCTTGTAAGGGCTTCTTTGTGTTGTCCGATGTCTACTGAGGAGCTTGGTCAGGGAATAGACGACATGGCTTTGAAGTGTTATGAATCTGATTCGGAAATGAATTTGACTTTGAAAAAAATCAAGGAGATAAAGAAGAAAAATTCATTAGTAGTCTTGAGAAGGACTACTTGTTCCAATAAAATTCATTAATAGTAATGAATATTCTTACTTGGAATATTAGGAAAATTATTTCATCAAAAAGTAGGTTTAAACACATTTTGAATCAATATCACCCTTAAGTGGTTGCAATTTTAGAACCTTTTCTTTTAGTTGATAAATGTGGAAGATGGGCAAGATGGATGCAACTTCCTAATAATGTTAATAATAATGCAATTGGTGGCAAAGTTTGGCTTTTTTGGGCATATGACTTTGATTTTGAGGTAGTTTCACTCTCTGATCAGGCTATTGTTGGTTGGATGGTGCATGGAGATGTACGAGTCCTTTTTACTGTGGTTTATGCCAAGTGTTTCCGGCGTAAAAGGAGGGAGTTGTGGAATTATTTGTGTAACTTTGATGTGGGGAATTTACCTTGGTTTGTCTCGGGAGATTTTAATATTATTTGTAATGATGAGAAAAAAGTGGGTGGATTATTTCGAGCTCCTTGTGCTAAGTCAGATTTTAATACATGTATCTAAGATTATGGATTTGTTGAATTGCTGTCGTGCGAGGGACACCATTTATCTTGGTGCAATGGAAGGTTAGGTGGCTGTTGGATTTGGGCTAAATTGGATAGGGTACTTGTTAATACTCAGTTTTTAGATACCTTTATTGATGCTCGAGTTACTTATCTCCTAAAAACTTCGTCGGATAATTGTCCGTTGTTAACTAGTTTGCAATGTGTTAGAAGAAGTGGAGTTCAGCCTTTTAGATTTCAAAGAATGTGGGGGCACGCATGAGGACTTTCTTAGTCTAGTTAAAAGATATTGAAGTGAGCCGAGAGATGGATGTGCTATGGTCCAGATCAGTGGAAAGTTGAAGACTTTAAAAAGAATTTTACGAGTGGAATGTGGAAGTGCTTGGTAGAGTGGAATCTAAGCTAAAAAGTATAGATATCAGGTCATTAGACCTGGAATAAGCGATCATTTCAAATTATTCTCCAAAATTAGAGCAGGAATTATTATGCTATAAACAAAAACATGTGCAATGGTTGCATAGGGAGGAGATTCTGGAGTGTCAAAAGTCACAGATTAAGTGGCTTTCGGAAGGAGATGCAAACACAAGTTTTTTTCATGCGTCGTTGGGTGTTAAAAAAAAAGGTGATTAAAAGGGTTGAGCTGGATAATGGACAGATTCTTGATTCAGCCGAGGATGTCCATGACGGTGCAGTTAATTTTTTCCAAGAATTATTGACAGTTTCTCCAGTCAAGTGGGATGATGAGGCATTAAATTTGCTTTAGCCAATGATGTCTACATTGGAAAATGAGAAACTATGCAGGGTGCTGATGATGGAGGAAGTGAAGGAAGCTCATTGGTCCATTCCGCAGGATGGTAGTCTAGGGTTGAATGGATATTTGGCAAGCTTTTTCATTCTTGCATGGGACATCATTAAAGATGATCGTTTGTAGCTTGCGTGTGATTTTTTTGAAGAGATGCCTATGACTAATTTCTTTGGAGCTACTAATATTGTTCTCATTCCGAAAGTGGATATTCCAAGTTCTTTCACTCAGTTTCGCTCTATTAGTTTGTGTTCGGTGGCTTACAAAATATTATCGAAGATTTTGGTGGATCGCTTGGCCCCGATTATCGAATAAATCGTATCTCCAGAACAAGCTACATTTGTGCGTGGCATAGCATATTTGATAGCATCACTCTTGCACAGGAGATAGTTAATGGGATGAATAGAAAATGTCGGAGGTAATGTGATGATAAAGACAAATATGGCAAAGATTTATGACGGTGTTAGTTGGAGTTTCTTGATGGAAGTGTTATGGAGGTTGGGTTTTTGTGAGAAATGGAGGTCAATTATTTTTAATTGCATTTCTTTGCTGGTGTGTTCAGTTATACTAAATGGGAAGTCGAAAGATGTTTTTAGACCTTCTTGGAGTCTTCGACGAGGCAACTGGTTATCCCCATATTTGTTTATTTTGGCGGAGGAAGTGTTGTCTCGTATGATTCAAAAGGAAGTGCTAGGGGAAATATTCAGCCTTTCAAGTCATGTGGTGGGACGGTGATTAGCCATCTTTTATATGCCGATGATCTTTTATTATTCTCCAACAGAGGTAAGAAATCCATCCGAAATATTATGCGTGTTTTGCAATCATATGAACGTATGTCTTGTCAGAGGGTGAACCCAAGTACATCTTCCATTTATTTTTCCTCTTCTTTTTCGTTGGCAAGGAAGGAGGATGTGATGATAATTTCTAGTTTTATGGAAGGGAATTGGCCATGTATTTATTTGGGGGTGCCATTACATGTGGGGAGATTGAGATTAAGAATGTTTGACCCTTTTCTTTCCAAAGTACAGAAAAAGCTTGAGGGTTGAAAGAGTAAATTATTATTATTTGGTAAAAAGATTGTTTTATTGAAGTATGTGTTGAATAGTATGCCGATACATTTGCTTTCAATGATGAATGTGCCAAAAGGTGTTCTCAAAGGGTTGAAAATAATTTTCTCTAATTTTCTTTGGGTTGCGAATGAGGGGAGAAAAAAAAGGAAGGAAGTGGGTGCCTCGGCGGATAGTATGTTTATCGGTTAAAGAGGGAGGGCTGGGAATTCGAGACTTATCGGATGTTCTAGGTTCATTATTCATGAAGTTTGCTTGGAAAATGTTGAAGGGAGACTCTATTTGGTCTAAATTTTTCAAAGCTAAATATGTGAGAAATTCTCATCTTGCAACTTTAGCTTCATCTTCTAGAGGCTCTCGATTTTGGAAGGGAGTGTTTCGGGTTTTACCACATCCACATCTTAAGTAAACAAGATGGTTGATTCATCAAGGGGATGTCAATTTCTGGTTTGACAATTGGTTGGGAGATTGGGCAATTGGTGATGCAGTTGATGTGGTGGGTGATCCTGGGATCACGCTGGGTGGGATTTTGGTAAGTAGCATTAGCTGGTTAGTGAGGCTTTGGAAGAGAAAATCAGAGGCGCACAGGTCCGTTTTCGAGAAGGAGATGATGTAATTGTATGGATGAAATTGGCGGATGGAAACTTCGGCACAAAATCTATGCATAATTTAATTAGGCAACATGGTGCAATTCATATTTGGAAAAAGTGGCTGTTGTGGCAACATGTACCGAAAAAAGGTCATTGGTTTGATGGCAAGCGCAAATTAAAGCTTTACCACTTGATGAGACTATCAAAGGTCTCGGTGTGCCGTAGTTTCAAAATGTGATTATTGTGTAGCGCCTAAGGTTGAAACTTTAGATCATGTGCTACGTGATGACAAAGGGGCAAGAAATGCTTGGAACTATTTTGCAGCTATTTTTGGTGTTTAGTTGCCGCAAGTGAGGTTGTGGTAGGGAGTAATTAATATTTGGTAGTTGAGGGCATCGTCAAACTCTCAAGTAGGGTGGTTATGAGGTGTGACTCCTATTATTATTACTTGAACAATTTGGCGTGCTAGATGTGCAGCTTGGATGGAATGAATTTCGTTTGATTGGAGAGCAGTTATCAGAGTTGTAAAAGGTTTTTTCTTGGATATTTCCAACTCTCTGCGACATTTTTTAAAATTGAATTCGAAAGATGTTTTAGGCTTGAACTGTCAAGTGGCTCCTATTGTGTTCAAACCTACTCAATGGGTAGCATGAACTCGACCTCAAATGAGATTTTACAAACTTAATGTAGATGGAAGTTCTGCTGGAAACCCAAGGCCTTCTGGAGGTGGGGGGGTTGTTCGAGACCATCATGACAAGGTCTTGACTGGCTTTACACATCATTATGGACATGTTACTAACATACTTACCGATTGTAGAGCTTTAATTGATGGCTTGAAGATGTGTCGGGAGTTGGGTTTGAGAATATTTTGGAATCATATTCAAAGGTTGTGGTAGGTTGGTTTTTGTCAGGAGTGTGTGGCTTTTAGTATCTTTGGGAGTTTTGGGAGGAAGTGCATGAACTTTTATTTTTGTTGAATGCAAAGGTACAACATGTTTTCCGTGAAGCAAATATTGTGACAGATTTTTTGGCCAAGGAAGGTACTAGGGGGGTGTCTTTGGATTTTTCTGGAGAGAATGATGGTCTAGGTCGATTTCGGGATCTTTTACATGCTAATAGATGGGGTTCACCTTATTTTCGAGCATAATAGTTTTATTTGGAATGTATAAACTATAAAATAGTTTTTGATTTATATTGGTTTAGATGCTTGGGTTGAGTTTTTAGTTTTTATGTCTATATGTAACACCCTAAGTGCCATGATTGTTATCACGTTTTCCTTCACCAGAAGTGATGGATATTAATAAAAGGAAAAAGCCCCGGTGCCGCCTTGGGTTGACCGCCCAGGTTGACCGCAGGGCAAAAAAAAATTTTTTTTTTTTTTTTTACTTAATAATTAAGGAAGTGATTTTAAGTGTATTGGTATATTTTTTTTTTCTTAGTAATTAAGAAAGTGATTAAAAAAATGTGAAATGAAAAATGAAAAAAATAATAATAATAACGCTGGGCGGTATGCCCAGCGGTAAGGGTCAGGCGGCACCGTAGCCTGACCCTTAATAAAATTGGGGTTCCGTAAAAAATTAAAAGAGGGGGCAGGGGAATGAAAATATATAAAAAATAATAATTAAAATCCGTCAAAATGTAAATTCATAAAACTCTTTTTTGCTCAACAAAAGAGAATAACAAAAGACGACCAACACAAGGAAAAAGAGAGTATTGCATTTATTTCTTTTTCTCGTTTCTGAATTTCCTATTGGTGCCGTACACTTCTGATTTTTCACGTGACAAAAATAAATGAGAATCAGTTAAAGAAAAAACAGAGTGAACTACCGAGTCCAAAAACTACATCACTGTCTAATAGCTAGATGATAAGCTCACATCGTTTTCTGCATTAAACTATCTTAACTGATAACTGCCATATTACGGTACCAAAAAGACATGTAATTTTATTTTTCTTTCTTTTAGCGATACCAAAAAGACAGATACTTACATCTGGTGAAGTATGACACTTTTATTACTGCACGATCACGAGAATTCCTCTTTCAACTGCTTATCATAGCATTCTTCTCTTCTCCATAATATTTGTATCTTCAGGGATTATTAGTCTTTGGTTTGCTACCAGCGGCAATACGCCTTGTCACTGATCGCATCGTCACAAATTCCTCAGCTGCAGAAGGGTGTATTCCCACCTGTATGATAAAGTCGAAAACTCTCTGAATAACAAGAGCTATAAATTATGAATATAAGAAACAAGGGCCTTCTACATGAAGCCAAAGTAATGAACTCTCAAGAGAGGAGAAAAAAAGAAGAGCACAGCTTCCATGGTTATGAAAGTGTTAAATAATAATGATGATAATTTGAGAAGTCAATCATGCCAGTATTACTATTCATTCTGTTTTAAGCACTTGCTGATTTAATAGACAGGACTGCAGTTTGTTCTACACAACATCTTGATAACTGGTTTAGTGTTACTGATTATTACGTGTCTTATAGAAGAGAAAATGCCTTCGGTCATATGTTTAATTTCTCATATCTACCAACTACTTCCAGCACAACACAAACATGCAGAAGGGAAATACTATATGAGCAATGCAGATTTCTTTTTGGTTTTTCTCTCTAAGCATGAACAGTGAATTTACTCAGCTAGAAAATTTCCCAATCACACCTGACTGAAAATTATGCCATGGAGTTAGGTAAAAGAAAGGGGAGTCACAATGAGGCACGCCCATGGAATGCAGCCTCTCAAAATAACTGAAGATTTATGCATCATATATTATGCACCAAACGCAACATCTTTTCAGGAATTTCTTGCAAACACTATGTCTTTCCCTCATCCCATGCCATATTACACAAAAAGTGCAAACAAGTTTGCCAGCTTCGCATCTCTTAGCCGATGCCGGTCACATAATTTAATGGCTTGTTGCATTTTAAGTGGTTTGTTGGCACACAAAGCTATGATATACTCTTGTCATCAGTTATATCATGACCAGTATCGTTAGGCCAAATGAAAAAAAAAAAGAAAGCAGGCCAGCTCAAATGTTTATTTCCAATGTTGTCAAGAAACAGTAGGATGATATGAAACCCAAACAGTAGGATGCTTATTTCTAATTTTTTTTTTAATATATATATATAAAAAAATAGAAAACAGAAGAGGGGCTGGGCGGAGGGGACCATGGGACCACAAATGAAGCCATACTTCACGTGGTGGTCATGCTAGGAAAAGGGCCCCTCTGTTGGGGGTGGATCCTAGCCACCCGACGAGGGAGTTGAGGCCACCCTTGCAAGAGAAATCCCAAGAGATGGGAGGGAGGACAGAGAGGGGTGGATTGTACTCCTCTTCCTCCCTTGCAGGGTGCGACAGAGTGGAGGAGCAGCGGATGCTTCTCCAGCCCTGCAACATGTGTATTGAGCTCTCACCAAGCTTCGAAATGAGAAAATAACAAAACAAAACAAATCAGAAACTCCAGAAAAAGGCTTCAGCCTACCGTGCTGTCAAATTGTTGCTTCGTTGCTCCACACTTCACCGCAACAGCAATGCCCTGTGAAGAACACCCCGAAACAATGTCAAGGATAAAATGCACAAAAAAATAGAATGAAATTAGAGGAAATTGGGCAAACTTTCAGATTTTACATATTAAATATTAATGTGCTTTCATTCTGAAAAAATGATTTTGGGAATTCGGTAAGAGCCACAATTTGGAGTGCAACTCTATGCATTATGTAGATTTTATTGATAGAAGAGAATATGTGTAAATTCAACAGTGTTGAACTTCCTTTAGAGTCACTTGAATCCATGCTTTTAAGGTCTTTGCATGACCTAATGGATATTTGAGGCAAAATCCAGCGCTCATGTTTCTTCATTTTCTAGATTTGATGAATTTTTTATTTTCCTCAATTTTTAAGGAGTTAATTACTCAAAAAAGGAGATCACTACAAAAAAAGATCCATATATAAGACCATAAAAAATCTTCATCCATACAACAGAACCAGCCTCTCTTCTTTTGCAATGTAAAAGGTTAAATTTCACTTATCAAGACAGTCCCTTGGGTATATAAGGCAAACTAACAAAGAATCATGTTTCTGTTTGACGATATAATTGAACTGGAGCCACTGTGTGAAGACAGGGTCAATGGAAGCTTCTTTTTCATCTTCTGATGTAAACTACCATGTAAACAGTGCCTCTAACATGCAGATAAATTTTGATAGTTTCTTAAAACTTGGTGTTATTAGAAATTTCTTGTGATATCCTTATCTTTCTTTTGGGAGAAGAAAGTGAATGAGCTTAGATCCATAGTGCTAAAAACTCTTTATATTTGTATGTCAGCTCAAAACAGTTCCGACCTGTCTAACTATACTGATTTTGTCTCTTTGTTTTCCCAATTCTTCCCAGCGGGTGTTTTCTCTTATATACACCATGTGTAAATGGGTTGCACCCCCTCTTCGCTTTTAATAAATCAAATTACTAATCAGAAAAAATTGCACTAGAACTTCATATCCAAACTATCAATGAAATAGAATAGTAGACACAGCATACCTGTATAATCTCAGGTGCATCTGGCCCGCACATGGACGCTCCTATAACTTTATCCGTCTCAGCCTCAACAACTAGCTTCATAACTGTCTTTTCTTGTCGTCTAGAACACCAGAAATAAGAAAACATAAAAAGTAGATTTTTTACAGGAGACAAATCCTTCCCATAAGAGATGCAAGTTTTGCAAATGGCTAGCCAAAGATGTAAGCTAATAACTAACTGAAACAATTTTATAGTCTGAATTACCTACAACATGGTCAGTACTCAATCAAGATGCTATAAGAAGTGTGTGTGTGTGTGTGTTATAATCAGAACTCGGCGACTATATGCAATTGCACATCTTCATTATAAATCCGAAGAGATTCATCTTTGCTTGTGAATATGCCTCAAACCTCCATCGTATAGGGTAATTTCTTTTCATGAAAATATTGTACTCTTCATTCAGAGGGAAATGGGTCCTATTTATTTAGCTTACGAATAGGCAGCAGAGGATGTAGTTATGAAGAGAAGCTAGATAATAAGGGAACAAAGTTCAAATGCTCTAATCTTAATTATTCCATTCTTTTCTCAACAAGTTGAATAGTTCAAGCTAATCATAAAATTGTGGACTCAGTTTAAAACTCAACAACTTAAAATTACTTATCTGCATCATAGAGTTCCATTAAGGATAATCAGTTCCCATGGAGGAAAGGAAAAACTGCTACTTGATGAGACTATAGAATTTCATAAAGATTTCAGATCATGATATGTACCCAGATATAGTGTTCTTCATCGGATTGAAGGTTGATGTGAAAACTGAGATATCACCGTTTGCTTCATCAACTGCCTGCTCTTCACTGAGGCCCACTACAGAAAGGGGTGGTATGCTGCAACAAATTGGAAAATGAGTGCATATTTAACATTCACAAAGAAAATCCAATTAGTAATTAACATATTCTACTTCTGTTGTAAGAGTTGAACAGAAAAATATACAAGTGGTATAAGTTTTGTTACATCATTAGGTATCAAATATAAGCATAATTATGAGCTTTTACGAACATGCTTATTAGTTTAAACAGGTCATGAACAGAAGTTTTCTTAGCTGCTTCCTCCTAATGGCCTTTTGGTGCTATAAAAAAGTCCAACCATTTGGGGCTTTAAAAAAAGTTCCATGAATTGACTAAGAACCAATTTAGCATTAGGCAGATAATGATAAAATTTAAATATGCTAACTGCACAATAGAGAGTCAAACATGGCTATTGCTGAAGCAGAGAGATAATCCACCCACTAAAGCCAGGCTTCACTATAAGCTACTCTTTGCACATCAAACGCTAATCTTAAATTTCCTTCCCCGATAAAAACTATGGCGCCAACACAAGTAAAATTTCTTTATAGTTTGCCAGATATGTCAAATGATTATCAAGAAGGTTGAACTGACATAAAAACTTGGAGCTTTCTCTAGAGTGGCAAGTCACCCTGACATAAGCCCTAGGATATTAAGCGCACTCTTTTTGAAAAGGACACAGCTAGCAAGGGTGATAAATGTTAAAAACTAGTAATAAAGACTTCTTTACAATACCAATAGACGTCTCAAATAAAAGAACCTGTTTTAAGCAAATTTCACGAGTTTCAGAATATGCATGCACCTGAACACAGCAACAGGTACATCTTTGTAGTCTGGTTTCGTAGGTTGCCCACCAAAAACAGTTTTCTGTGGATGGCACAAAATACACAAATAGATTAATTAACACTGGAAAAAATCCTATGAAGAACAAAAGCTTACAAACGGAATTAAGTTAATAAAAAATGTCTAGATAACTCATACTGCAAAGCATGTTGCCTCCATTAAGGCCACAGGGGTAAGATTCATTCTATTTGTAACATCACCCACGGCCCATATGCTAGGTATACTGGTGCGTGAGTACTCGTCAACCTGCAATAGTAATGGCAACAGAAGCCTTAGTGGGTCGAGGAATTGTCATGGTGTATACAATCTACATGAATGGAGAGAGCAATTTTGCCATGGTGAGTACAATTGATCAACAAGAAAAGGATCAATGAAGTGCAATAACATAACAAGAAACCCAATGTGATCTGTTTTCACAACTGATTAAACCATTTCATTTTCACCAAAAGAATATATGACTGTAGAAACCCCACTGGTTCATCAGCTGGATGGATACCAACACAACTGGTTGCCTGATTTCAGCCGCAAAGAGTTAGTAGCTTCCAGTAAATGAATTTATTAGTGCCACTTCCTAACATAACCTTTCGACGAGTATACAAAAACCCAAATAAGTATATAAATCATCCCCTATCATGTATAAATTTCATATTTTGCAATAAACGTTTACCCATTACATAATCAAAGAGGGTGCTAAATGCCTTTGCACAAAGAAATGAACCTATCACAAGATGCGTCCAGAATAGAAATTCCAAATCATATAACAAGTAATGCTAAAAATCAACAGAACTGATCCCCAGTAAAAAGTAGAAACACATTACAAGATGTGCAATGATAACAAGCAAGAGAAGCAAGTGAGAAAGCTAGTGACCTTCACAGCTCCTGTCTCGTCAAGTTCCACACCTACAGCTTCCAAATTCAACCTCTTTGTATTTGGAGCCCGACCTGTAACCAACAAGCAGTCACTAAAGGCAGAATCTTCAAGCAAGAAAAATAAAAAAAAAGAACAAAAAAACTGTTAAAACCCATAGTAATTTTATGTAGCTTTGAAAACTAAAAGGGAATTAAAAACAACAAACAATATGGGATACATTCTACCCACTCAAACTACCTTCCTTTTGCAATACGACCACCAAATTACCAAACTTGTTACTTAACCTCTCAATTTGAAACATAAGTTGCAGTTAACCCATCGTGAAGATTTGACCGTAAAGATGAACAAATGTAGTTGACATGGAATGATTCTTTTTTTTTTTTTTTTTGATAAGTTGTTGACATGTCATGATTCTAATGGTTGGATTCAAAAGGAAAGGGCAAATTACAACTTAACAATCATATTGCAAGAGTAATATGATTGATATGACGCAGGCACACTCCAAGTTTTGCGTGAATATAACCCTCTGCAACTTCATAACAGGGTATAAATAGAATGCAGCCAACCCATTGTGAACATTCCAACCTTTTTCACAGATATGTAGCATGCTATCTCAAAACGCTTGCATTATCCTGACAATGTCTTAAGACTGTCATTTTACTTCTATCCCTTGTATATACATCCATGCCTTGCCCTTTGTAGGAAGCTTCAGAAGTACAAAGGATCAGGAAGAGTCCCCCCCCCCCTCTCCCCCTCCCTCTCACTCCCTCTCTCCCCGCAGACTGTAGCCCCAACCCAACACTTTTTTGGCAAAAAAATAAAATCAGTTCCACAAAATTTTCCAGAAAAAGGGAACTTTGATGCAGAAGAAAAGAACTTCGATGAAAATAGATTTTCATGAAACAACGAAGTGATTCATATTCTATGTTACATAGAAAGCCATATGCACTAGAACTTTGTACTAAATATCAAATACAACTTGCACATTTTCCCCAATCGTTAGTGATGGTTAGCCAAAGTTTGCTATGGGCAACAAGATACAGTTAATGCCAGCAGGCTGCCAGCAAAGGAATACTTAAATACGGAAAAATAATCATCACTAGAAATTCAAACTCATTCAACCAATGTGCCTAATTAAAAGCTACTAGAGATCTAACCATATAAATTTGAAGATCCATGTAAATTAATCAGGGTTTGTAATTACCAGTGGCAAACAGTACAACATCTGTAGTCAACTCTTCCCCTTGATCTGTGATAGCTTTTATGCCATTCTCCGTTTTAATTAACTAAAGTTTCAGAAATAATAATTAGCACATGGTTGGATGTGAATAAAAAAAATATAAAAATCACCAACACCAAATGTTGCACCACTGTGGATCTATGCAATCCACGTAAAAGTGATTTTACCTGTGTCAAACAAGTCCTTGGATGCAAATTAATTCCCCTGCCTTCGAGATTTCTCGCAACCACTGCCCTCATCTCATCATCAAAACCTCTGCCAAAGAATTTAGACATCACTGCATTAGAAACAGTAAGGCAGTAAACAATAGAAAGATATTGCGGTTTAAAAATCCAGGAGGAAGCTATTATCTAACAAAAATAAATGAAATGGAATAGAGAACATAAACCCACCATTCATCAAATAAACCAGCAAACTTCTCTAAAACATCCAACTATTGCAAAAGCAGTAAAGTGAAACAACAAATTCAGGGCTACTTATCTTTTTAGGTCAAGGAGTATAGCAGGAAGCAATTGACAGGAAAGCCAAGGGAGAGGCTTCCTTTGCCATAACCAAAAGCTCATCCTAAATTGTTCGCTATTGTTTGGGGTTTGACAACTTCAGAAATTTTAGCCAATTCTGTTCTCTTTTTGGACTTGCTGTTAGTCTAGACAGAGTGCCATGTATTTTAGTTTACAATAACTTTTTTTTATGACGGAGGAACCACCCCACGGCAAAGCCCTTAGGACTCACCCATGAGACCTAAAACCCCGGGGAGACTAGCACAGCAACCCACCTCCATGGCCTCCCACTTAAATTGCAGTTTGATCCCAGGGGGGTATCGAGACTGTGACATGGGGCTCATGCACACAAGTTCGCCCTTACCACCTGGGCTACCCACGGGTGGGTTTAGTTGACAATAATTAGTGGTCCACAATTCAAGAGTTTGGCAAAGCGGTAAACAAGCTATCATATATGTTTAAGCAGAAGATGATCAGATATCTGAAACATTCAAATATCCACAATATGCCTCTAAAGTCATTACAATTTCTTATACTAAGGACATAGAATTCACAGCCAAGGGTCTCAAACTCAAAAGGCAAAAACTGTTACAACCTTAAGGGAAGTTCCTTTCTGAAACATAGATCCACATTCAAACCCATCCCCTTCCATATTGAAGCGAATTCAACAGCAATGTACCTGATGACATGAGACAGTGATTATTCTAAAATATTAAGCATGCTACACAGCCAAAAAGTAATGAAGAACATAGAATCAGAGATAGAGACACACCCTCCCCCCAGTATCACAGCATGCTTAGGTAATTCCTCCAAACTTAATGCCTCATCAGAGGTTATAGCCAACTCCTACAATATAGATAAAAAGGAAGAGAAGAGAAAAAAAGGCAAGGAAAACAAATACAACTAATATCAGACCTCACAATTATATTATATAATCAATGAATCTTAACTTGAAGTCTATCAATTAAATTTAAAGAATGCAAAGCAACATTTGCAAGGATGGCTGAGCAGTTCAAAGATCAACTCTATTAATGTAAGTGAGAAAATTAAGGTACAAGACACAGAAAGCCCAGCAAAGCTACATAAACACATGGTCCAGAAAAGAGTAAACAGCCTGAGAAGATCATAAAATTAGCGCTTCAAGGAAAAATCAAGTTGGGAAGACGGTTGAAAATATCAGTTCAATAGAACCTATTGCAACTTCTATGTGATCAAGTGTTACTTGGACTTATGCAATCATGCATGATATAATACCCATCAAGCAAGTCGACAGAAAATTTCTAAGAGTTGTGTTAAACATAGATAAAGCTACTACTTGGTACACCATATGGCACAGGGTATATGAAGCAGAATGAATTAGCACATGCCAGACATGCCCTAGAGAGCCAAGAATTAAATTTAGGTGTTTAATGTGCAATGCAGTTTTTATTTTTGATGGAACACGTGGTTGACACACTTTAGACATATAGTAAACAAGTCAAACCTACTCCCTTTCTTTATTTCTTTTTTTGTTAAGGAAGAATGTGAGTCCATAGTACAATATTTTAATGCTTAACAAATTTCATAAATGAAGTGGATACCCATTACATACCAATTAGAACATACATTTTAGTTCAGATAACAATTTACATTAATCTTTACACATAATTAATAAAAAAAATTTGCAATTTGGAAGCAACCCTTTATGCTGAAAACTAAACATTTCATTAGGGCTGCTGGGGGCAGGCAGGGGCATCTGCCCTCTGGACAGGCGGGCACTCGTCCAAGAGAAATGCCAGTGGGCAAGTGCTGGGCTGGGCCTTGGGCCCACACGGGTTTCACCCTTACACCCAGCCCACGCCCTAATTTATCTTAACTTCCCCCCACCCCAGCGCCCCGCACCACCAAGCCGTGAGGCCCAAAGCTCAATCCACCCTACGTTGGTCTCTCCATCCCTGCCCATGCACGGTACATTAGAACTAGTCCAAACTGAGAGTAGTTGGTCACCCTCCAAGCATGACAACAACCTCCCCAGGCCATGAAACTCACTCTCTCTCTCGCCGTGCGGATGGCATGGGGGGCCAACTGCCCCCTAGCATCCGGATGGGGGCAACCACCCACAGGAGGTGGGGCTGGGGCCCCGAAGGCTCAACTCTTCCCCCTGCCCTTGCTGGGGCATGGGGCTGCCCGCCCAAGAGGTGCAGGTAGCACCCCTACATTTAATTTGCAAATTTAAAATAGTGGTTTATACATGGAACACAAAAATTTATAATAGGATATTTGGCAAACAATAGAACCGAATCAGACATGAATGACATGATTAGTTTTTATTGTGTTATTTATTCATTTATTTGTTGACAAGAAAACATTTCACACATATACAGACTGTATACAAGAGAAGCACCTATCTAGAAGTAAAGATGCTAGTTTTATTTCTTCGGGTTTGATAAATTTTGAAAAGTAGGGAACTGATCCCTAGTTCATTGTTTTTGCATTCAAAACAAGTGTAGATATATCCATAAAAGTTAAGACATGAATACTGTTAGTTCGGACATAATGAATAAGTAACACCAAGTCTAAAACTCCTTAATTAGGTAATATTTAGCTAATTCACCCGTTGAAAAGATAGCATTAATACAACTCCAAGTTAAATATACTGTATGAGAAAATGTAATGGCCCTTTGAGGCTGATTAATCAAACCACAAACCCTGGTTGCATGTAGCATATCTATATTCATAGTTAACAGATTAAATATTCAATAATATTTCAAACCGAGTAATACACAGAACATATAGAATAATCCTAAACCGAAAATCAAGCTGCACATTGTCACAAAGTACCAAGTTGTTTAATAAATTGAAATAAAAATTAATATTAAAAGATAAAAAACAGATAATCTACCTGGCCAGGAATAGAGGGGCGATGAGCCCTACTGCCAGTTGCAATCAATATATGCTTAGCTGTGAAGCTCAATTTAGTGCCATCTAGTTGTGTCACCTCAACTTCATTAGGACCAACAACCTTGCCCTCTCCTTCAAATGTTTTAACTCCAGCATTTGTCAATAATCGCTTGTAAATTCCATTTAATCTGACTATTTCTTCTGTCTGCAAGTTCAAAAGAGGATATATATAATCGCTACAGTATTATTATTAACGATTTCTTTTGTGAGTGATGCAATATTATTAAAACATGCAAAGGGTTGTGATTGTGGCATAAAGGAATTATACAAGAGGAAACATCCAACTAGTAAGAAAATGAAAAGGAAGCAAAAATCTTTGAAATCTAAAAAATTGAAAAGTTGAGCTACTGTGGGCAGCCATCCAATCATAGAGTGCTGAATGATGTGGCTATTAATTTTTTTAGTCCAGCCACAGTCTTCAAAAGTTCAGCCATTGCATTTTTTGCCAATGCACTACATTAAGCACAAAGGAACCATCTTCCAAACTTCTGAATTTTTATGATTTCCACAAGGACTCCATCAGCATGCCAACAAAAGCACTCATCAGGGATGACCCAATCGATTGCAAAAGTGTTGAGCATCACTTCCCACACTTAACTAGCCAACTCACAATGCAATACAAGGTGATCGATGCTTTCCCCATTCTGCTTGCACATGGGGCATAAATCTGTCATTATAATGTGCCTCTTTATCAAGTCATCTGTCATTAGAATCTTTCCTAACGTGCCAACCCAAAAAAAAAAAAAAACTGCCCAAAAGAAATTAATTTCCAGATGCCCAAAAGGAAAGCTAAATCCACTTAACTAAATTCTTCAGATTAAGTGTGTATCCTTCATCACTAACTAGAAAAAACACTTCGTAAAGGAAGATTTCTTGGTGGTATATATCATGAGGAACAAAACTAAAGCTAAAGCCATTTCTATTAGGAAGCTGGCCACTAACGAGCAATCCAACATATATTCACAGCAGGAGTAACTTTAAAAAATAATAATAAATTGTATTGATGGCAAGGGAATACAAAGCAAATCTCAGAATGTCATACTCTGGTATACAGAATCAAGAAACAGCCAAAAACACAAATGGTGTTTCTTTAAAATAATTGGATCACTTAGGCTGCCTTAATTTGGTAGACCAGCTCTACCTAAAGAAAGAAATCTCATAAGCTATGTGGAAGCTATAGCACACTGATATGAACTAAGGAGTGAGCTAAAGCACACAGGGAGGAAAGCCATCTGCTAAGCAATTACTCTCTCAATAATAAGCAGGAAGAATAGAATAGCCATTTGAGATTCTAATAAAGATTTTATTACTTAAATAATAATAAAAAAATTGGGCAAGGAGGTCCTTAATTTGCAGCAGCTTTTATATCATCAGTTCCCTATGTGCATTCAACAGAGGTCCCATGATGGTTGCTCCCAAGATTCGTGTTGATAAAGGTCAGAAGGGGTCCTTTGCTGAGGTCCTGAAGAAGTCTCTTCCATTCATGGAGGGGAATAAGGAAGCTCATGGGAAGTCTGGAGGGAAGAGTTTGATGATGGAAGAGCAAGCACAGGAGACTTTTCATATTCTCAATGGAGTTGGTTTGAATTCCATTGATGGTTCGTTAGGCATCGGGAAGGATATTTCATTAAAGGATATGTATGAGGCTTTATTAGTTACGAAGTCTAATGTGGATTTTTTGCTGAATTGGGTTAAGTTGGGGTTAGATTCGGTGGACTCTGAGGATGATTTGGGCGTTCCTTTGCCGATGGGCCTTAAGAAGGATGGGCTGGTTTTGGGTTTGGGTTAGTAGGGGAATTTAAGTGGGAAGGGTAAAAGTATTTTGGTTGGGCCGGGCCAGGTCAAAAGCCCGAAATGGACTTGGTTGGCCAAGTCCAGTTTTGGGTTTTCAGGAGTTCCAGGGCAGGAAGGTCCTTCTAGCTCGACAGAGCCTCCACTTGCTCCAATGGCTACAGTGGTTGCACAAACATGTTTGCCAGTCTCATGTGAGTCTTCCAGTCAGTCTCCGAAGATGGTCCTATCGCGGGTGGTGGTAGAGGAAGTTTTAGAGGCTCAAGACATTGAAAGGGAAGTTTATTCTAGCTCGATGGAGCCTCCACTTGTTCCGTTGGCTACGGCTGTTGCACAAACAAGTTCGCTGGTCTTAGGCGAGTCTTCCGGTTAGTCTCCAATGATGGTTCTGTCGCCGATGGGGGAAGAAGAGGTTTTAGAGGTGTGGGACATTGAAAAGGGAGTGATTTTTCGATCAAAGGATTTAGAAGAAGGGGAGTTAGATGTGAATCCTGTTGGGGGGAGTCTTAATCAAGTAGTGACTTCAAATTTTTTGAATTTTGGAGTTCTCACGAGGGATCTTTGTCCAACTTTTTCTGAGAAGTCTCTGGTTGAGGAGGGGGGTCATCATCTGGAGTTGGTTGGGGGTCTTGATGGAGTTTCAGGAGTCCCTTCGGTGGTGTTGAAGGATGCTTTGCAAATGGATAGCTCATCTGTTTTAATGTTGCCAGAAGCTTCTCTCTAGTTGGTGGTTAGTGAGGTAGAGGGTGATAAGGGTGAAATTGGCAGTCCAGTTCCGTTGTGTACCATTCCCCCTAATTCATCCCCCAATGTGGCTTCGGATTGGGTTTTAAAAAAAGTGGAGTTCTTCAGGAGTGCCTAGGGATATCCTGTGTTGGGTATGAAGAGCAATTCAAGGCTCTTCTTGTTGCTATGAAAGCTGGTAGATCTAATGCTGTGAAGTCAACAATGAAAAGGGACAGGGAATTGAAACGCTTAAAAAGCTCTATTAATTACAATATTAAGGAGGGGAGTGTGGGGAGGGATAGGTTGAAAGGGTGGGGGTCTTGGAATTCTAATGAAGCCCAAAATACTTTCCTGGAATGTGAGAGGGATCAATAATGTCAGCAAACGTATTCGTATTAGATCCCTTCTTCGTAGCTAGAAAGTTGACATTGTTTGTCTTCAAGAGACAAAGTTGAGTTCTGTTGATAGAAATTTTATTTGTAGTTTATGGGGCTGTTCTTTTGTGAGGTGGTGTTTTCTTGCTTCTTTGGGTACATCTGGAGGTGTGTTGTTGATGTGGGATAAGAGAGTGGTGGAGAAGGTTGAGGATTGCATCGGGTATTTTTCATTGGCTATTTCTTTTAAGAAAATTGAAGACGGGTGGAAGTGGGCCTTTGCGGGAGTGTATGGACCTAATGTAGATGGGGATAGATGTTTTTTTGTGGGAGGAGTTGGCGGGTTTGTATTCTTTATGGGACTTGCCTTGGTGTTTGTGTGGTGACTTTAATATTGTTAGATTCATTAGTGAGAGGGCGGCAGCTTCCAAGTCGTCAGGAGCTATGGAAGATTTTTCGGAGTTAATTTTTTATTTAAACCTTGTGGACCTTCCTCTAGTTGGGGGGGAGTTTACTTGGTCTAATAGTAGAGGGTGGTCAAGGTTGGACAGATTCTTAGTCTCTTCTTCTTAGGAGTCTCATTATCCGGATCTTTGTCAGAAGAGGTTGCCACGTGTTTGTTCCGATCATTTCCCAATTATGCTTGATTGTGGTGGCATTCTTGGGGGAAGACGTTATTTTTAGTTTGAGAATATGTGGCTTGAAGTGGATGGTTTTGGGGAGATGATTAGAAATTGGTGGAATTTTTATTCCTTTTTTGGTACTCCTAGTTTTATGTGGCAAGTAAACTTAAAGCCCTTAAAGTTGATTTGAAAAAGTGGAATGAAGAGGTCTTTAGACATACGGAAGTGCAGAAAAATAAACTTTGAGATGAGCTGAATGCTTTGAAGGTTGGGGTAGTTAATGAGGAAACCTTGTGTAGAAAAAATGAGGCTGTGTCAGAAATTGAAAAGGTCCTGTTGATGGAAGAAATCTTGTGGGGGCAAAAATCAAGGGTGCTTTGGTTGAAGGAGGGGGACAAATGTACAAAGTTTTTCCATAAGATAGCAAATTCTCATAAGCGTAATAATGTTATTGACATTCTTCACTCAAGCTCAATTGTGTTTCAATCACCCGATGAGATCCATGATCATATAGTGACGTTTTATGAAGAACTCTTGTCTGAGACAGCTGAATGGCGCCCTAAACTTGATGGGTCATTTTTTAATCATTTGGATTCTGATGCTATTAGCTGGCTGGAGAGGCCGTTTGAAGAAGAGGAAGTGCATTCAGTTGTAAGAGGTATGTGCAAAGATAAAGCCCCGGGCTCAGATGGTTTTTCTATGGGTTTTTTTCAAGAGTGTTGGGATATTGTGCAGGATGAAGTGATGCAGGTTTTTTATGATTTTCATCCTGAATATAAGTTTGAGAAGTCTTTAAATGCTACTTTCATTGCTTTAATCCCGAAGATTGCTGGTGCTCAAGAGTTGAAAGATTTCCGTCCTATTAGTTTGGTTGGCGGGATTTATAAATTATTTCGAAGGTGCTAGCTATCCGTATGAGTATGGTGATGGATAAAATAATTTCTAAACCTCAAAATGCTTTCGTTCGGGGGCAGCAAATTCTGGATTCAGTTCTGGTTGTGAATGAGTGTTTGGATAGCCAGATGAGAGAAGGCATTCCGGGGGTTCTTTGCAAGCTGGATATGGAAAAGGCATACGATCATGTGAGCTGGGATTTTCTTCTTTATATGCTTAGAAGATGTGGCTTCGGGGATAGGTGGTGTGGATGGGTTAAACATTGTATTTCAAGTGCCCGATTCTCAGTTTTAATGAATGGTGATCCTTGTGGATTTTTTCAGAATTCGAGTGGGTTGAGACAAGGGGATCCGTTATCCCCTTTTCTTTTTGTTGTTATTATGGAGGCCTTGAGTCGTATGATGGAGGCAGCTGTATGTGGGGGTTTTCTTGCTGGTTTTTCGGTGGGTAATAATAGTAATGGGGTGACTTCAATTTTTCATTTACTTTTTGCAGATGATACTCTTACTTTTTGTGATGCTGAAAGCAGTCAGATTCAAGCTTTAAGAACTGTTTTACTGTGTTTTGAAGCTGTTTCAGGTCTCAAGGTGAACTTGGGAAAGTCGAAACTGGTTCCGGTGGGGGAAGTAAGGAATATTAACATTCTTGAGGATTTGTTGGGTTGTAAAGTAGTTTCATTTCCTATGAAATATCTTGGGCTTCCATTGGGGGGCGTCTTTTAAAGCTAAGAATATGTGGGTGGGAGATGTAGGAAAAGATGAGAAACGTTAGTCGGGTTGGAAGAGGATTTATTTATCAAAGGAGGATTGATTTATCAAATGGGGGTAGATTAACCCTTATCAAAAGCACCCTTTCCAATCTCCCTACATACTATCTTTCCTTATATCCATTACCGGTGGCTGTGGCAAATCAGATTGAAAAATTGTTTAGAGCTTTTTTGTGGGGAGGCTTGGGGGAGGAGAATAAATTTCATTTAGTGAGTTGGCAAAGGGTGTGTTGTCCGACTGTTAATGGTGGTTTGGGGGTGCGTAACTTGAGTTTTTTTTAATAAGGCATTGTTAGGAAAGTGGTTGTGGAGATATCATCAGGAAAGAGATTCTTTGTGGAGAGTGGTGATTGACAAGAAGTACGGGGAGTGAGTGGGGGGATAGTGTTCTAAGGAGGGGAGGGGGCCTTATGGTGTTAGTTTATGGAAATACATTAGAAAGGGGTGGAGCTTTTTTGCAAAACAGACTAAGGTTGGAGAAGGTGTTTGCATTCGGTTTTGGCATGATGAATGGTGTAGTGAGAGACCTCTTAAAATTGTTTTTCCGTCTGTTTTTAGCATGTCTGGAAACCAGCAGGCTGCTGTTTCAGAAGTGTTGTGTTGTGACAATGGGACTGTACACCGGAATATTTGTTTCACTAGAAATGCTCAAGACTGGGAACTTGATGAGTTTGCAGATTTCTTCAGTTTTATGTATTCAGTGAAGGCAGCTGGGGTTGGGAGAGATCGTATGCTGTGGAAGCATAAGGGGAGTATTAAGTTTTCAGTTAGTTCCTTCTACAAGGTGCTGAATGCCAAACAGCAAGTTTCTTTTCCATGGAAGAGCATTTGGAGGGTCCATGTTCCTTCTAAAGTGGCTTTTTTTATCTGGACTGCTGCTCTTGCAAAGATTTTGACAGTTGATAATCTAAGGAAACGTGGTATGATTGTTTTGGAGTGGTGTTGTATGTTAAGAAGAATGGGGAATCGGTTGATCATTTACTTTTACATTGTGAAGTGGCCAGGGAATTATGGATTGGCATTTTTAGTAGAGCTGGGTTGTGTTGGGTTATGGGATATTTTTAGCTTGTTGGAATAGGCATCATACTAGCTCTCAACTGGCTGAGGCATGGAGATTGATACCCTTGTGTTTAATGTGGTGCATTTTGACGGAAAGGAATGATAGGTGTTTCAACAATAAGGAGCGAGCAGTTGGGGAAATCTGGAATTTCTTTGTATTTTCTCTTATTCAGTGGTTTTCTGCTATTGTTCTTAAGGGAGGGAATGTTAATGAGTTTTTGTCTTTTTTTAGCTTTCTAGAATGTAATTAGGTGTCTCATTTTGTATAATTCCTATGTACAAGGGCTTTGCCTAGTTTCATTCTATTCAATAAAGTTTATTACTTATCAAAAAAAAAAAAACACACTTAAGAAGTTCTATGAAACATTTGTAATTAAGTAATAGGGTTAATTACATTTTTCACCCTTAATCTATCAAGTGCTTTACAATTTGCACCAAAAACTACCAAATATGGCACATTATACTCTCCAACTACCGCCAACTGGAAAATATCACTCTCCATGAATGGAGTGAGCTATTTGTTAGCTCCCAGTAGTCTAATGGTAACATGTATCAATTTTGATAGTTTGGAGTGCAAAGTATAAAATACATAATAGTTTATGGGATTACAACTCATGCCTCATACATGCTCAGACTTCAGACCAAAAATTTAAACCTGAAAGAATTAACATTATTCTTGAACAAAGTGTTATAATCCTCCCTTAAAACATCCATCAAAAGAAAGTCTGGTTTGATTGCCATAGTCAAATATCCCTCTGGGGTGACTCTTACATATTTGATGAACAGAAAATGTCAAGAATGGAAACAAGGGAATCAATTCAAACAGATAGCATGAATCAATACAAGCAAGTAGCATGAATCAATACAATTTTCATAAATGGGATGAGTCTCACATTTCCATAGAACAATAGTTCTGAAACTACATAGGAAGATGGCAGTCATAGAAAGACCGCCAATCTTATGTTTGGGTAGCTAAGATAGCTCCACCATAGATCAAAGAATGTTCCATAAATATTTACTAGATGGCAGTGCCATTGGATAACTTCCACCATAATGGAGTTTGAAATTCTAGCAGAAGACGAGAGTTTACATGATGTAGGACAAGGCATTGAAAAGAAATTAGGAAGAAAAAGAGAGACAAGAAGCTAAGAAGAGATATAAGTAAAGAAAGAAAATCCAAGAAGCCAAAGAGGAGAAAAAGAAGAAGCTTGGAAAGAGAGAAGATGCAGCTGGGAAGAAGAGAGAAGAGGGGGGAAACAATAATCACTTTTCTCAAAAATTTAAATCATTCTAGAGACAATCTTGGGGAGTGAGATGAGAATTTTGTGAATAGTATTAAGATAGTTTATGAATAGTAGTGAGATATTTTGAGTTAATGTTTTATGGGGTTTTGGGAAAGGAAAGAGAAAAAGTTGAAGAAAAAATATTATCAAGTTAAAATATTGTTAGAATATAGTTTTTTAATATTATTTTGTTTGGAGATTTGAAAAGGTTGAATTTTTTTTATTTTTTGTTGGAAAGTTTGGGAAAGTTGTAATGATTAGTTTGAAAGTACTTGTATTTGAGTGATGTTTGGAAAGGAGATGGGATGAGATGAGATGAGAATTTTGATATGAAATTTTTTTTCAAACAAGCCCTAAATCTATCTCCAATAGAGGACAAAAGCTCCTTAGATAGACTAATATGTCCTAATATAATTAGGACTTCCAATTAAAATAAAATATAAAACTCATAAAGAGATAAACTTCTGAAACAATAAAATTTAAATTAACTACTATACAGATAAATTTTCAAATAAAACAAACTCCTAGACTCCTAAACCCTACGGCAATGCCACTTTGAATTACAAAAACAACCCTTAACAAAATAAATTAGAATGATTTTTTTTTTTTTTTAATTTGTCCTGTATGCTTCCATCCTCGTCAGTTGACTATAAAGACCAACACATCAATCCTTGCTCTCGCTGACCTGGTGAGGATGAAGCTCTTTCCTCACAAAAGCAAAAGTGGAATGCATCAAAGCAGATGAATAAAAGTTCAACATGCAGATGCATATGGTCTTTTTCTGTCACATTGAAGGTCTCACTCCCATGCCCACCGGCCATCAGCTCATGATGAGAAAGTTGGCTACACTAGATTCTGCAAAGAATCCTATGTTGAGAGGCTATATCCACCCAGACCATTAAGTATAAGACTTAAAAGACCTATTGTTAGGGTAACTAGGAAAGCACCAAATCCAAACATGGTGCCCTAGCAACCACCTTCGGTCACTGGAACAACTATTTCAATGGATACATTTATTGTTAGTCTCATTATGTTTTTCATTTAAACTTATTTTTAAAGGTAAAATGAAAAACATGGAGCTGTGAACAACACGCAGTCACTGATCATATCACAAGATAGAACATTAAAAAATTACCTTCTTATGCAAAAGTTTCTTCCAGTTGAAGTCAATTTTCTCATTCAGTTCCCATCCAAAATTCCGGGCATCCTACAAAAATCCAAAAGAGTCCATTAGTCGTGAATAAAAAAAAAACCATAAAAGAGAACTCACAACACACTAAACAAGGGACAGCTTTTTTGTAAGTACAAAGCACAAGGAACAACAATATGCCATACACAGTTTATTCACCAACAGACTTTCTTGAGAAGCTTAAAGACATTCTGTTACTTGATAAATCCATTAATTAGTTTTTTATTACCCAGTACAATTCTAGAGGTTAAGTGTTTGCATGTTTTTTATAACTATTCGAGAAAACATTGAACTTGAGCCATGTCAATGGAAAACATGATAAAAAAGCAATCTAGATGCAGTGAGATGATAGCAAAGAAGACCCCAACAGAGGGAAAAAAAACACACACACACAAAGCTTCTTCTTCTTCTTCTTCTTCTTCTTCTTCTTCTTCTTCTTCTTCTTCTTCTTCTTCTTTATTTTAAGCTTGGCAACTTAAACGGAGTAAGGGACCAAAGAAAATATAATCCTAACAGAGTCATTGCTTATACATTCTCAAAATACTTCATGTACTATTGATATTGGATAATATTCTGACCTCAAGTTCACCACCATAAGTAGCTGCATAGACCAAAATCTTTTTGGGAACACAACCACGAATGACGCACCTAGAAAACCAAAAGAAGAGAGACATCATTGTACATTAGCAATGTTACTTCAGGAGTGCCATTTTCAGTTAGAGTCCATATTCTAATCGAACATGAAGAATGAAAGTTCCAGAATCAACTAATTATATATTTGGATGATATGAAACTCATATCCAGACACTAGGTACAAGTTTTACATTTCAGCAACAGATCTAATGATCTTACAAAAGCAAATTTACTCACGCTTAAGTATATTTAATAATCTTTTTTTATAAGCATGCTTCAATATAATTATGTTAATGTGCCAAATAAAAGGAAGCTGAAACTAATTAGACTATAGAAGGTATTCTCAAATAACACAAGCAATTCCTTATTCAGTAAATAAATTGCCACTTAAATTATTGACTGCATAACATCAACATCTTTTGTAAGATATCTGCAGCTTCTTACATATAAGTACTCTTAATTTATTCTCCTCAATGTAATACCACATCTGTAATCAAAATGAACATCCAAATCAACAAACTCCACCAGCATACATTCAACTCAAATTGATCACTAGTATAAGGAAGAAGATACGCCAACAGTTCATGATTACTGAGAAAAAAATATCACACGATATTCCTTAAAAAATGGAAATTAAAAGAGAGACAGCAGCGAAAAATCACAATATTCTGGCCATTCAAAAGAGATAAAAAAAAAATCGTTGTTAAATTTGTAATATCTAGACATTTGCGAGTCAACAAGTGAAAAGAGCAAATGTCTAAATGATGACATTTGTTGTTAAAAGAGAGAGAGCTATCTCGAGTTTAGCTATCTCTCCTTTAATAAGTTATGACAAGTGAAGTTTAGCAAATGTCTGAGCAACCAGTGAAAAGAGCACCAAAGTTAAGGATTGTAATGACTCACGTTCCACCAATTCCTCCAATAACCTCTGAGCTGATTGGATGAAATGGAAGCTCACAAATCCCAACCTTGCAACAGGGTTAGAAAGTAACTAGTCGTCATTTAGCTATCAAATGCTTTCATGAGAAAAGAGAATGAAATAACAATCAAGGGGAGAGAGGATGGTAAGATTCAGATACAGCTAAAATTATTTTAACGATAACTCAAAATAATCATATGCATTTAAAAGTGGTGGAAAAATCTCTCATGGACCAAGCATGTAAGGGCATCTTTGGCTGCTTAGAGTCTCGCAGAATCTTGTGAATAGTAGTTAAATGGTTTAAGTGAAGATGTTTTATTGGATTTTGGGAAATGAGAAAGAAAATTTTAAATAAAAATATTAAAAAATTATTTGAATATAATTTTTTAATATTATTTTTATTTTGAAATATATAAAAGTTGTATTGATTTTTGTATTCTGTTTCGAAGTTAGCAAAAGTTGTATTAATTTTTGTATTTGAATAATGATCAGGTAATTATTAGATGAAAATTTTGAAATTTTGAAATTGAAAAATATTTTGTATTTGAGTGATATTTGGAATGAAATTACGAGAAGTTTTGAGAAAACTACACTGTTTTGCCAAACATCCCCTAAGTCTGCAATAAAATCGAGGAAAACCACACTGTCTAAAAAACCACATAATAAGACATAATAGCCCTGAAATAATCATAATTATGAATCACTTCCCGTTCCATATACTGGGGCCAATACCTTGGCTCCATAATTAGCAGAAAATCTGGCCGCACGAACACCGCCACTTCCAGCTCCAATGACAAACAAATCAAAGTCATAGTGGGCTTCCTCCGCATTAGGCTGGCTCAGCTCGCCATCAATAAGCATCTTTCTCGCCATGGTTATATAACAAGTCGAACTGGATCTACAGAGATCATAAGATCAATATTTAGTTAGCACGTAATACAAAAAGGTATAACACATGTTTGGCTGCCGAAAAACTGATCAGCGGAGCAAAGAAAGGAGAAATTTTAATCTGACGCATTTCGGTCACCACAACTAGACGAAACCACTTGCTCGAGTCTAAATACAGTTGTCCTTCCAGGTTTCAAAATTAACCAAACAACAAAACGTTAAAAGAAACTGTAATCTCACGGCCACGCATTTGCCCACAGCTTACTACGAACCAAACAGATCATTTCCCAAAAAAAAAAAAAAATACAGAGAAAACGAAAAACAAAGACAGCTAGAGCAAAAGCATATAATATGCATAGAACAAATAACAAAATCAACTTTCAAGTTCTTTCACAGCAACCAAAGCGAAACGAAGAAAACTCCATACGTGCTCTAATTTACACTGTTGGATTGCCGGAAAAATAAAATGAGAGTGTAAACAAAAATCAAAGCACATACGAACTGAGCGGAACGTTTTTACGAAGAAAAAGTCGTAAAGAGCTTCAAAATTAACCTTGAGAATGTGAAGTAGAGGTTGGAAAGCAATGGTAGCAGATCTTAGGGCTTTAGATCAACGGAGCATATATACCATATTGCATGAATAAATAATAAGGAAAAAAAAAAAAAGGAGGGGTTTGAAAGGAGGGTGGGAATGCCAAGTGAAGTACGGTTCTTGTTTTTTGGTTAGTTGCAGCAGCAGATTCTTTCAAATTTAGCTATGAATATTCTTGAAGGATTTTATATATTTTATTACAAGGGTGGCACTACCGCCAACGTGGCAGCTCTAGTTGTTTTTGTATTTTTTTCTTATAAATATGTTTAATATTTTAAATATATATTTTTTTAAAAAATTATTATATTATTAAAAAATTATACTTCTTTAATCATGAAGTAAAAATAAATTTTTAAAAATTTTTAGCGAGAGCTCTCAACGGTGAGATTAGCATTATTCTTAATATAATAATATATTTATTTTTTTAAGTAATACTATATACAATTATGTATTATGTAAGTATCACGTATTTTTTTTAAAAAAATATGGTTTATTATTAAAAAATTAATTTTTCATATGAATCTTATATCTACTTTTTTAAAAAAAGAATATGAGGCACTTATGCATAATATAATTATAAATATCATTTCTTTTATTTTTTTTATAATTATTTGAAGCTAGAAAACCTCTTATCTTTTTAAATAAAGCAAGACTTATGAAATATTATCTCTTTTATAATTATTTTATAAAGTTTAATTTTAGTTGATTGCGTTTCATAAAATAATAATAACTATATCATTTTGTTTGTTAAAAATACTCTCAATTTATAATAGAGTTATTTTTTGTGTTTTTATTATTCTTTTTATAATATTTATAGTCGTTCAAGGATATTTTTAATGAAAATATTATTTTTATAAATTACTTTATAAAAATATTATTAATTTAAAATATAGTTAAAAAATTATATAAATTATTGTAAAAAAAAACAAAGTTGAGTGTCAAAGTTTTCCGAACTTTTAGGGCCATCTCTCCATAAAAAAAAAAAAAAGATAAAAAAAAAAAGCTTTTAAGACCAAGGTGTCAACAATGTGGACCGAATCAAACATTGGGGAGCAGCCCCTCCACGTATACACTCCTGATCTTTATTATTTTATTAGAGCTAATAAATTTAAACATAACTAACTTTCTATGATTCAATCAAATAAGTTGAATTTATTTTGTAATAAAAAGAATTTTAAAATATATTGAATCACGACAATGATTTTTTATTTGTACAAGATTCTGATTAGAGTTAGCTTACACAAAATTAAACTATCCCATCTCATATAATAATTTTTATACAAAATATAATAAAATATTCAACTTTTTTAAATTTTAAAATAAAATTAATATTAAAAAATTATATTATAACAATACTTTATTTAACTTTCAACGTCACATTTCTTCTCATCAAAACCATATAACTAAACAAGGCATATATATGTATGAATGAATTAGAGAAGATAAATTCATATATATTTCTCTCATTGTAACTATTTATTTTTTAACTTTGGCAATTACTCTACTTGGTTTTCTTGTTATTTTCTTTGGATGTGTAAATCAGTTCGGCCCGATGGTTGATGGATCGAAATTTTTATCATTTTCTCCAGACTAGATCAAACCAAATATCCATAGGAATCAGACCGGACTAGTAGCTAGTCCAGTCCAATTGGTCCATTTGGTCTGGCCAAATTAATTTTTTTCCTTTTTTCAAATAAATTAATAAAAAAATTATTTAAATTACTAAATTAAAATTAAGTAAATTATTAATATAGATTATTTAACTAACTCATTAAAGAATATTTTATATAGTCAATGATAATAAATTGGATGAAAATTACATTTTTTATTTATATAATTATTATATAAAAATAGTATATTAAATTATTAAAAATATTTTAAATATATATATAAGAGTTCGGTCCATTCGATCTGGTCCGATCCAAAATTTATAGACTTCCAAACCAGACTGAATAGTCTTGATCCACAATTTATGGAACCGAGACCACCAACCAATATAAAGTTTGGTCTGATCCGATCGGTTTATCGGTTATATATATACATACATATATATATGTATATGAATCCTAAGAATTTATATCCAAATTCTAATATTAGAGTTAGAGAAATATACACATGTAATATATCCCTCATAAGTGAAAATGGTTTTTACTCTTTTCTTTTCTTTTCTCTCCCATTCAAGAATCAAGAGAAGAGTATATCAAATTAAAAAAAAAAAAATGGAATCAAGAGCAAGCTCACGTCTTGATTTGATTTATCGAGTTAATCTACATACAGTCTTTATTTGGAGACTACTTATACAAGCCTATACAACTATATTAAAAAAGATTTTAAAATTACACTTATATATTGTTTAAAATGGTATTTTTTTTCTTTTTATCCTCAGTTATCAATAAAAATGCACATATAATCCCTACTCTAAATTGTAAATAAAATTTCTCTAAAAAAGAAGAGCAAAAATTCAAAAGAATGAAAAGCATGGCAATTTGCCCACCACAAGGAAACAACAGCACTAAGATTTGACACGTATATTCTATTTGATTGTCGGACCTCGTGAACGAATTTAAATGGAAGATCCAAATGATGCTTATTATGCATAGAAAGCTAAATATAGAACAAATATTAACATCTTATTCAAAACTTTTTTTTTCTTAATATAATAATATAGTTTTTGGACTGAACAATAACATAGATATAGAATATTATTCTTTTTTAATAATAAAAAAAAATCATACATTCAAGTATTTACATCTTATATAATAAAATAAAAATAGAATATAAATGTGGTTTGTAAAGACTTGAATAAGAGAGAGAGTGAAAACCCCATATTGTCAATGGGAAATGTACCTGTGCGTTTTTCTGGCCACATTCATGACGGCAGGGACCCGCACTTCCAATCAAAAGAAGAAAGTATCTAAAATTCTTAATAATTTAAAAATAAAAATATAAAGTGTATTTATCAGAAAAGTTAACGATAATCATTTCATACAAGTATCAACTCCCACCCAATATTTAATCAGCTTCGACCGCTAGGAATGTGGCCTTGATCATATGGTGTCTTTGGGAGCCCATGCCACTACCCAGAAAGCGAAGGGACAACTTTTTCTCGGAACTCTTCTATTTTTTTTTTCTGCTTTTGCTGCCTTTCTTTCTATTATCATTTGTTGTTGTTCCACTTTGAATACTTTTTGCCATAACTTCAAAAAAGAAGAGGTAAAGGATCTACTACAATTGGAAGTATTGCTTTCGAAATATAGATAGGTAAAGTCCAAACAATGATATGAGACGCGTAAGGACCACCTTAAAGGGAAAAAATATTGCTAAAGGCTTGTGCCTTATTGGCACAACCTCCAACCTTCAAAATAGAGGTTTAGAGTTCGAAACTTCATCCCCTAAATATATCGAAGGGAAAAATTATCTTTATGACAATAGACACAAGCTTAGAGCAGCACTAGTAGTGTAATCAACTTAGCTAACTTTTGGTCAAAGTTTAGTTAGGTTGCATAAAAACTCATTGCAATAGACTCAACATATTTACAGTATTTTTAATTTTTGTACTTTTCACTGGTCAAATTGGGACAACCCAAGTTGCTGGCTAAATATTATTTTGGATATAAAAATATTTATCTTTGCACCTGCTATTTGTTTCACGCGAGCTCCACAACTCCACCAATAAATATTTTTTTTTCAAAAGCACAAACCTCATTTCGCCCGAGGGGGAAGTTTGAAAATATTGGCTTTACTGTCAGAGATTTTGCTAGGATTCGACTCCATATTTAAGGGTTGAAATATAAAGCTGTTATTAATGTGTGTTGATCATATATTTGATAACTTTTAATTTGTTAGTTTTCAAAATATTAGTGAAAAAATATGACCATTGTAAAAAAAAAAAAAAAAACTGTTAAAAAATTATATCCACTGGAATAATATAAACGTTAGAAAATTTATGTGTATTTTTTTAATAACGATTAAATATTCAAATTACAATTAGAATTAAAATAAATGAAAATGTTAAAATCAATATTTTAATAGAATAGTGATAGATTTAGAAAGTTTGTTATTTGGTGTTGTTGAAAAGTTGATAGCTAATTACTGAATTTCCTAGTCAAATTTTGGCCAAACTTTGGCTAAATCACTACTAATGCTTTAAGACCTAAGATTTATTAAATCTCGTTTGGTTAAACAGTTCAGATGAGATAAGATTATATACTTTGACTAGTAATGAGATTTTTTAATTAAGATGAGATGAGATGAGATGATTTGTAAAAAAGTGTGTATGGATAATGAGATGAGATGAGATGGTTTTAACTTTTTTGGAGATTTGTTAAAGTAGTGGGTCCCACAAAGTATTGAAAAGTATTTTTAATTATTGGGCACAAAATATTATGAATATATTAAAAATACATAATATCTATTATTAATTTAAAAACCTATAAATATTTTGACTTTCCCAAAATATATTTTTTGTAATTGGCCGTAATTATTTCAATATTCTCAAATATGAACGCATTTCTTTGTTAAACGAAATGATGACGTATTTGTTATACTATATTTTATAAAATTCAAAATTTGTTTTTCTAATTATATATTACAATAAAATAAAAATCTCTAATAGATAATTATGTATATTAAAAATGTGGTACTTATTTTTTTTTCCAATTTATTAGTTTCAAAGTTTCCAATAAAACTCCAAATTACAGTCACCTTCACTACTCTAAAAATATCAATAGCATTGTTAATTTTTATTATTCTAATTGTAACCTATTGATTATTTTATATATTTGGAAAAGCAAAATATTTTTATTGTAAATTTGTAATTATATATAACAATAAAATTGATTATTGTAATATATAATTATATCAGAGGCGCTTCACACTAGTCGGGCTGTAAATCAGATAAACACAGCCCTCCATTCATCTTATGCCACATAGGAAAAACCAATGTAAGACAAATGCACTCCACTACAGGAAATCATCAATTCGTATAGCCTCTTTCCTCCGTCTGCCTTATGCCATTCTCCCCTTCTCACATAGCCCTTCTCCCATTCATCACCAACGCTGACGGACGCATCCCAGCACAACGCCCATCTCAGCACGACGCCGACGAACCCACGCATCCCAGCACAATGCCCATCTCAGCTCGACGCCGACAGCCGCATCCCAGCACTAGGTCGAAGCCCGCAATCTTAGCCCAATGGCAACGCCGACTCAACCATCTAAGTGTGAAACCGACGGCGACGTAGGTCAGAATCGCACTCTTCTCAGTCTGAAGCCGACACCGACGTCGTTGCCCCTCTCTTCCAACTCGATTGCACCGCCCTTCGTTGTCGCTATTCTCACCCCCTCATTTCTCATGGCTGACACTCAGGTAGGCAATTTTAGTAGGAATTGTGAACTTCATGTTTTAGATGTAATGGAAGTCTGAATATTGGGAAATATGGTTTATAATTTTATTGCAAGCGTATTTGTTTTGTCAAAAGTTCAAAAATTAGAACGCTAATCCAACAAATACATGCGCTATATATGAATAAATTAAAACGCTAATCCATCTAATGGAAGTCTGAATATTGGGATTAAATATGAAGGGATTACAGTTCCTAGACAAACTGTACGTTTATTCATCGATAATAAACGTATATGATAAATTGTAGCAGTGGTCACAGAACACAGACAAACTGTACGTTTATTCATCTCAGTGCTAAACAAGTTTGACTTCCAAATAAATCCAATACTAAGTTAATGTAATTCAGGTTCAATCATCAACAATGACTATGGATGGTTTGCAAAAGACCACCCATCCTAGAAAGTACTGGCACTCATAAAGGCTAAAAGAATATTAGTTTATGTATAAAAAATTAAGGGATTACAGTGATAGCCCATGTTATTGGTTTATGCTTGCTTATTGGTTCTTATTGGTTCAATGAGAAAGATAAATAATCAATGCAATTCGTATTTTTTTGACTCAAGCATGGTGTTGACCCATGTTAGATAGGTTTATAATTTCAATGTTTAATGTGGTTGTTTTTTAATAATTATTGAATTTATAATGTCGTGGTTTTTTATGAAAGGAAACAATTTATTTGGTTGATAGTGATGAAGTTGAGGCTGAAAATGTAGATGGACAATGTGATGTTAATGTTGAAGATTAAGTGAATGTCGAAGATTGTGTGAATGTTGAATATGGGTTGAATGTTGAAGATGGAGTCAATCTTAAAGAACGAGTGAATGTGGAAGATTCAAGTAGTGGTCCTTTGGAGCCATTCATTGGCATGATATTTGACGATGTGGAAAATGCACAAACGTTTTACAAGGTATATGCAAGACGGAAAGGTTTTGCAATTCAGACAAATCATACTTGGTTGTCAAAAGATGACAAAAAACTTTGTGCAATAGACTATGTTTGCACAAGGGAAGGATTTCGGTTGGTAAGTAGGAAAGAAAAAGAAGGAATAGTTCCTGAACTTGCCAAGACAAAGATTAGATGTAAAGTAATTATGGGAATAAAAAAAGATGGTGAAAAGTGGGTGGTCAACAAGTTTGTGGTTGGACATAACCACATTTTACTTACACCGAGGAGTGCTAGTTTGCTCCGTGGAAAAGTTACTAAAGTCTAAAAAAACTTATCATGACTTTGAATGAGTCCGGTGTACCGACAAGGAAGATTATGTCAGTGTTGAGTAAAGAATCAGGTGGTGATTTCAATGTTGGCTGTATTGGCAAGGATATTGAAAATTATTTGGTAAACAAAAGGAGAAAAGTATTTGAAGAGGGGGATGCACAAAGATTATATTCTTACTTTCTTGAGCAACAACTCACAGAACCTAGATTTGTGTACTCCATGCAAGTTGATAAGGATAGGTGTATGGGAAATTGTTTTTGGGCTGATGCGCAATCAAGAGCTGCATATCAATACTTTGGAGATGTTGTTACATTTGATGCCACATACCTGACCAATATTTATAAGATGTCATTTGTGCCCTTTTTTGGAGTTAACCATCATCATCTGACCATAATGTTTGGTTGTGCCTTATTAGTTAATGAAACAGCTAAATCATATACATGGTTATTGAGAACATGGCAAGAGGCAATGCTTGGTAAAGCCCCTTCAACGATAATTACCGATGATGACAAGGCAATGGCGAAGGCCATTGCAGAGGTACTCCCGAATACAACTCGTAGGTTGTGCTTGTGGCATATTTTACAAAAGTTTCCTGAACACTTGGCCAATGTTTATAACAAATTTCCTGACTTTGGCAAAGATTTTCATTATTGCATCCATGAAATAATTACAACTGATGAGTTCGAGCAAGATTGGGGCGATATATTATCCAAGTATGAACTGGGAGAAAATAATTGGTTGCAAAGTCTTTACAGCCGACAGGATAAGTGGGTTCTGGCTTACTTGCGTTCAACATTCTGTGCCGGTATGTTAACAACTCAAAGGAGTGAAAGCATGAACAAATTTTTCAAAAATTATGTTCATTCAAGTACTATGGTTAGTGACTTTGTGTATCAATATGAAAAAGCTTTAGATGCACGTTACTTTAAAGAAAAATAGAAGGATGTGCGGACAAATTATTCGCGGGCGATATTGAAGACACCTCTTAAAATTGAAGAAGAGGCGGCATTGGTTTATACAAGAAAATCTTTAACGATCTTCCAAGATGAGTTGTTCAATAGTTTACGGTACAAAGCAACAAAATTATCCAAAGATGGTGAAAGAAAGACATATGGAGTGGTAATAAGTGGTAAAGAGAAACCACTTTACCATGTGACATTGGAGAATGGTGACGAACATGCAACATGTACATGCCATATGTGGGAGTTTATGAGGCTTCTTTGTAAGCATATCTTGTGTGTTTTTGGCAAAAAAGTCAAGTTAGATAAATTGCCACAGCATTGGGTGAAAGAAAGATGGACTATTAATACTAAGACTCAATCCATTCCTAACATACCATTAATTGAAGGGCAAGTTCGGTAAGGATAGGATGATCCTATGATGAGAAAAAACAAGCTGATGATACAACTTTATGACATTGTTGAACTTGGGTCACAGTCAGCTGAAAAACATAATAATCTATGTCTTGTATTGGAGAAGGTTCACAAAAAGTTACTTGCACTGGAAGATCATGTAGGATGTTCACAAAGAGGAGGGGAGTCAACCAATGACATTCAAATGGAAGGAAGTCAAGTTGTATCCAATTTTTCACAAACGGTTCAAGATCTTCTACGGGTGCCAACAAAAGGACGGCCAAAATCTTTAAGATCGAAAAACCAAAAGAAAGACAAACAACAAAGAAAAGACGTTGTAGCATTTGCAAGAATGAGGGACACTCAAAAAACAATTGTCCTTCAGTGAGGTATAGTAGTTTTGTAGTTACTTGTATTTTATGAACTATTAATTGAAGAAGTTAATTAATCTAAGTGTTTTATTGTTACTTATGTAGGGATTTTGTTCAAACAATTGACAACATATTGATACATGATACAACATAGTCAAACTGGTGCAAATTACTTGTAAGTGATTTTATATGTCTTTTGTTATGTTTAATTCAGCTTCTCTTTATCGGTTAATTTAATCCATCTTTTTCTTACCTGTAATAGGGAATGATGTAGAAAATGGCTTTGACATGATCCGTTCTTCACAAATCTGCTCAGATTGTCCTTCAATTGTTGTACCAATAACTATTGAGTGACATTCATGATATTTTGTTATTGGAGCTAAAACTAGAATACTTGAAAAAAAACTTTGTTATTTTTAATTAGTAAAGTTCAGTTCAATGATGTGATGTAGCAACTCAATATGAGCAAAGAACCCAAAATTATATTGTTCAAGAAATATGCACATACTGGATATCAAAACTAGAGACATTATAGGGCCAAACATTCATACTTATTTCACCAATTGAAAACGTTACTTTATTCATTTGTGCCTTTTCACCAAAAGAACCCAAGCTTTATTCATGCTGATTTCTATCGACTATTAAGATTATTATCAATTCATGTGAAGCATCAAGTGCTTGGCAGAGAAATTGGAAATTACTCAGCAACTTATCTCAAAATAAACTAAGGAAATTTCAAATACATTTCACTCATAGGATGTTCTCATTACATATGAGACATTAAGTACATTTACTGATCAAAGTGGTCTAAAAAGTACAACGAGTTACATGAGTCGTAGCAGTGGCCGAGATACATTATAATTTGTTGGATACATAATAAGTACACTACAAACTATTATTAAAAAAACCATGTCAAGATTAATGCTTTTAAAACTCCCATGTACTTCTTCTCCAATGCTTTAAATTTGGATTCTTCGATGCGGAGCCGCTCAAGAAGTATCCTGTCGTGCCTCCGTTCAGCTAACTCCAATGTCATCTTACAACAATTTTTTTGCTCACTTTGAAGATCAATCCACTCAAAAAAGCCACATTGTTTATTCATCTTATAGTTTGGACAATTAAAAAATCTTCTACCAAAAGTATTTGCTTTTCCAGAAACCCGTAGCTTCACTTGGCAGCCACAATGACAAAGTAGTCTCTCCAAACTTGTTCAAGAATGAGAAGCAGAACTCATTTGCTAACATAATATTGAAGTAAAAAGGACATTTCAAGATTAGTATATATTAGACAACATCAAAGACATTCAAGACAAGGGCCTGTGGTATCACACCATGTCCATCTAAATGGTAACATGTGCATGCATTATTATTTCTGCATGCCCAGCTGCGAGCCTAGCAATAATTAAACTGGAGAAGTAATAATTAAGTAAAACAATGGGAAGAAGTACTAATTATTTTTTCTAATAATCTAGTCTTGCATGGCCCTGCTTTTAGTGCAGTGGGATGTGATAAGGCATAAAAAGTATATCTGGTCTAGACATGAAGGGCATGTGAGTTAATGAATCTTTGTTCATCTCTTCAATATTAAGATCAAATACACATCTTGAATATTAGCAATAAGTCAAGTGTCCAAAGTATTGGTAAAAGGGCTTAAACACAATGGCTCATGGAGTTTAGACCAAATGACATTAATGACATTTGCACTATGTGTCCTTTAATGACATTTGCTTTCAAAATGGTGTAACCTAAACACAATGCTATCCTCAAAACAAATGGATACATTTTTGCTGATTTATTTTCCTCTTTTAAGTTTGTGATGGATGAATTTCTGACTGGTTGCCCCAACCTCCAGAGACTGTCCTTGAGTTAGATGACATATATTGAAGACCATAGCTAGAGTCCTGGGTTCGAATCCAAATATGGATTCACCTCAAAATATTGGTATTAGCCACCTATGGATTCATAAATTCCTTATTGAGGTTGGGGTTTAAGTGAAACAATGGGAAGAAGTACTAATTATTTTTTCTAATAATCGAGTCTAATAAAAAGTATATCTGGTCTAGACATGAAGGGCATGTGAGTTAATAAAATTCGAGAAAGTAAATACAACATCCTTAAATCTATCTCCATTTCATTAAAACATTTATATTCAATCTTCTAGTTTTTAATTCTCATTTGTAAATTACATGAAAAAGTTATTGTTATTTAGAAGATTTGAGGAATAAGCATCTTGGTGAGTTCTTTAATCCATTCTTATTAGATATGTGAAGTAGACAAGCTGAAAATGTCAGATAAATCTACATTCAGCCTCTTTTAGTCATATACACAAACAGTTGGCAAGCAAGTGGACATCAAACAAAACCTATATATATACACTAGTTACTTTTACCCTTAATTAAAACAATTATAATGGACATCTAACCAAGAAAAATCCATATCAATAAGTTAGCCAATATATAGAACCCCTTTTGTGAAGTAATTGAGTCAAACAAAACAAAGCTTCACACCATATAGTTCTGTGCTTCATACCATATCGCCTAAATAATATCACCCATATAGTTCTGCGCTTCACACCAGATTCTCACAAACGGCAGTACACAATCAATAGATAAATAAATGAAACAATAACCTTATGAATTGGAGACGTCGTGCGACCGTGAGGGCAGGTTCGTGGAGAAATTGCTGGAGTAATCGCGAGGGCAGCTTCGTGGAGAAATCGCGAGGCTTGGAGAAATCTCAACCCGAAATCGCGAGCCACGGCTGGGAAATCAGAGAGGTCGCCGATGTGAGGGCTGCTTGGTAGAGAAATAGTTAGGGCTTGAAGAGAACACTTGGAGATGAATATTGCGAAGAAATGATTTCTGAACACCCAAATCAGTTTCACATGTAATGCTGGTCCACGAATGTCTCAGTGGAAGTCTTACGTGTTGGGATCTGATTGGCTGGCTGTTATTTGAGTATAACCAGCCCGACCGATCCTAAGGATTTCTCTTTGTTCATACAGACAAACCTACCCTACCAACTTAGACGAGATAATCTAGTCATCCAAACCGGGCCTTAATATTTTGTTAAGTGATACTAAAATAAAATTTAAATAATTAAATATAACTTTTCTAAAAAACTTATTAAAATAATAAGGTTAAAAAGTTATTCAAATAAGAGGAAATATAGATATTCCTGAGTAGGATTGTAGACAATTTGGGCAGGAGTTCATGACAGAGAGTTGTGTACCCACAACCAAGGTCAGCTACTTGGGTTTTCGAGGCCCATAGTCCCCTCTCCTGCACCCCTGCAAGAATTGCCTACAATCCAGGCTCTGCATTAAGAGAAATTTTATTTGCAGTCCTCAAATAGAAACTGTATGGGCAGGCTTTTTATTAAAGGAGAAGAAAATTATTTTAAGAGGGATATTTTAATAATTTTAAAAAGTTTTAAAGATAAAATTTTCTATGTCTGTATTGCAGTTCCTAGGGGTGTAATAATAAACCGACAAACTGGCCCGGACAGGACCGATTGGTTCGGTCCGCTTTTCGACCGGTTCTGTTCAGAATTGGTTCTTTTATTTTAAAAGCCGGTCAAATCCAGTCCAGAATCAGTTTTATGTTTTCCAATACCGGACCTGACCGGTTCACATAATATATATATATATATATATATATATATATATATTTAATATTATATATAATATATTTCATATATAATTATGTATGAAATAATAAATTATAATTTATAACATAACATTTTAATCTTAAACATGAATATTTATTTGATCATATGTTTTAAATATAAAATATATATATTAAATACATTTTATTGCCTAATAAATTCTCAATATATTTCTTTTAATAAATACATTAGTAATACTAATATACTTAATATATTAAAACTGGAAAACCGGACCGAACTGGATTGAAACAGGTAAAACCGGACGTACGGTTTAGGGGAATAATTGGTGTGTAATCGGTTTTTGAAAATACAAAAATGGTACATACCAGTTTGGTCCAAGATTTTATCCAAAACCGGACCGAATCGGACCGGTTACACCCCTAGCAATCCCCAAATAGAGACTATACGTAACATTACTCGTGGTAGATCTATATTTTCTCTTATTTGCATAATCTTTAAGTCTGATTTGGATGGAAGAGCTTTTCATCTCATTTTATTTTACCTCAATATTTAAATTTAAATACTTTTTAATTTTAAATTTTTAAAATTTTCATTTAATAAATACATAATCATTATAACTTTGTCAAACTTCTAAACGAAACACAAAAAGTAATTCAATTTTTTTTAAATCTCAAAACAAAGATAATGTTAAAAAATTATATTCTAAAAATATTTTAATTTTATAATATATTTATTCAATGTTTTCCATCTCGTTTCCCAAAATTTTATAAAATATCTTAACTCAAATAATTTCACAAATCATCTCAACTCATCTCACTATCTAAATAATGTCTAATCTTATTATTGTAATAAGATTAGTCTTAGATAAAATTTAAAAAAATAAAAATAAAAAGAAACTATGCACTAGATATATTAATAAAAAATTATCTAAGCGTAATATTTGATTGCAAGTATTCTTGCACTACTTAAATCCATTTTCCATTTAAAGACCCTTCATTTTAAGCTTGAAAAAGCCAAGATCCTATTAATGACAATAAAAGACAGTGTGCTTCTATGATTAAGACCCCGTTCATAGAGATTGCATTAAGACCCCATTCGTAGAGATTGCCAAAGTGGTTTGTAAGATTACTTGTATGAAACCCAGATGTGAGCAGACGTTGCTCTCTTATTTCCCTTTCTTCAATTTCTTTTATCCTAGGTGTTGATGTATATTATTTTGATTAGAATACAACCTAGATTATGTTGATATATATAGAATACCTCTTTATTTCACTTGGGCTCTTTCTCTATATATAGGCCATCAACGTGTACTAAACATTCATCCATAAAATATAGAAGTCATTTTCAAATTCAAATTTTACTTATTTTCTTCACAGTATTAGAGCCACAAGTTCCTTATGGACTCTCAGCTTTTTTCTTTTTTGGCAAGCATCTTGCCGCTTGGTACTTTCTAACCTTCATCACTGCTCATTCTAAAATCAAATTTCATAATCAAGTTTGCACGGTTTTTATCATCTGATATGTGAAAGACTTGACCCCATTTGCCGTCCCACATGCCGCCATTTTGCCATAAAAATATTCATCTTTGCACCTGCTATTTGTTTCGCGCGAGCTCCACAACTCCACCAATAAATATTTTTTTTTCAAAAGCACAAATCTCATTTTGCCAGAGGAGGAAGTTTGAAAAGGTTGGCTTTACTGTAAGAGATTTTGCAGGAATTCGACTCCATATTTGATGGTTGAAATATAAAGTTGTTATTAATGTGTGTTGATCATATATTTGATAACTTTTAATTTGTTAGTTTTCAAGATATTAGTGAAAAAATATATCAGTTGAAAAAATATAAACATTGTAAAAAAAAAATTGTTAAAAAATTATATCCATTGAAATAATATGAACGTTAGAAAATTAATGTATACTTTTTTAATAACGAATAAATATTTAAATTATAATTATAATTAAAATAAATGAAAAGGTAAAAATCAATATTTTAATAGAATAATGATAGATTTAGAGAGTTTGTTAGTTGATGTTGTTAAAAAGTGGCTAGTTAATTTAGTAATGCTCTAAGACCTAAGATTACTAATGCTCTAAGACCTAAGATTTAGTAAATCTCGTTTGGTTAAACAATTCAAATGAAATGAGATTAGATATTTTGAATAGTAGTGAGATTTTTTAGTTAAGATCAAATGAGATGAGATTGTTTTTAAAAAAATGTGTATTTAAATAATGAGATGAAATGAGATAGTTTTAATTTTTTTAGATATTTGATAAAGTAGTGGTTCTCACAAATTATTGAAAAGTATTTTTAACTATTGGGTACAAAATATTATGAATATATTAAAAATGCATAATATCTATTATTAATTTAAAAACCTATAAATATTTTGACTTTCCCAAAATATATTTTTTGTAATTGGCCGTAATTATTTCAATATTCTCAAATACGAACACATTTCTTTCTTAAACGAAATAATTATTCTAATTATTCTAATTATGACCTATTTAAATAAAACCCCAAATTACAGCCACCTTCAGTACTCCAAAAATATCAATAGCATTGTTAATTTTTTATTATTCTAATTGTAACCTATTGATTATTCTATATATTTGGAAAAGCAAAATATTTTTATTGTAAATTTGTAATTATATATAACAATAAAATTGATTATTGTAATATATAATTATATTTATTCCAAATCTCCTAATGTTGAAAGGGCAGAGTATAAGCATTATTGTTTGGTTACTATAGTGATACTGTAAGCATTACTGTATCAACAGTGCACAGTTTTGAAATTTAAAAGATGAACGAATGAGACTTTAAACTTGTTTGTTTATCCCGACAAACCTACCGTACCAACTTAGATGTGATAATCTAGTAATCCAAACTGGGCCTTAATATTTTGTTAAGTGATACTAAAATAAAATTTAAATAATTAAATATAACTCTTCAGAAAAACTTATTATAACTTATTAAAATAATAAGGTTAATGTTATAAACATTTGTATAACCACACATAGCCACTAATTAAGACCATTGAACCATCAACTAAGACCAATCTTTAACCACTAATTAAGACCATTGAGCCATTAATTTAGACCTATCTTTAGCCATCAATGGTGACTTAAGCTACACCTACCCCCTTTATACTCCTATAAATATGGGTATCATTCCCTTGTATATGCATCAAGTTTTGCATTGAAGAACTATTATTTCTCTTGCAATATTCACTTTCTCTTGCAATATCATTTCACTTTTAGTTTCATAACACGTTATCAGCACGAAGGTTCTGACGATTTTGAAGCTAGTAGTCTTCTATTTCAAGTAAGTTTTTCAATATATTATTTGTAGTTCCCAAAATGAATATGAAATGTAATATTACTTATTATTACTTGATGAAACTCTATATTTATTCTCATGATTTTGTGAATATATTTCTTATTTACAAATATAAGCATACTTATGTTACTGATTTATATATGTAGAAAATGTCAAATCTTACCAAATTGGAATTCGTTGCTCTTGACATTTCTGGAAAAAATTATTTATCTTGGATACTTGATGCTGAGATCCATCTGGAAGCGATGAACCTGGGAGATACAATTAAAGAAGCAAATCAAGGGTCCCGGCAGGACCGCGCTAAGGTAATGATTTTCTTTCGGCATCATCTTCATGAAGAATTAAAAACTGAGTATTTCATGGTGAAAGATCCCCTTACTTTGTGGAATGATTTAAGGGAGAGATATGAGCACAAGAAAACTGTAATCCTCCCAAAAGCTCGTCATGATTAGATGCACCTGAGGTTGCAAGATTTCAAGAGTGTTAGTGAGTATAACTCTACACTCTTTAAAATTAGCTCACTATTGAAATTATGTGGTGAAAAAGTCGCTAATGATGACTTGTTAGAGAAGACATATACTACTTTTCATGTATCGAATGTGCTCCTGTAGCAGCAGTATCAAGAGCGAAAGTTTAAAAAATATTCTGAACTTATATCTTGTCTTCTAGTAGCTGAGCAAAATAATAAGTTTTTGTTAAGAAATCATTAGTCACGTCCTACTGGTTCTATATCATTCCCTGAAGTGAATGTTACTAGATTTACACCATTCCCAGAAGCGAATGGTGCATCTTTTCAAAGAAACCGAGGGCGTGGACGTGGTAGAAAAAATTATAGAAGTGGATGTCCAAGAAGCGACCACACTAAAAGGGATAATAGTAGATATACACTGTACCACCAGAAGTGGTTCAACTCAGAGAATGGTAAAGGTCCTCAAAACAAATTTTTAAAGAAAGATGAAGATGAATGCCATAGATGTGGTATGACTGGACATTGGTCTCATACCTGTCGTACAGTTAAGCACTTGGTTGACCTATACCAAACTTCTATAAAAGAAAAAACAAAAAAGTTGGAAACAAATTTTGCTGAACCATCAAATACTTTAGCTTCTATAGATGGAGAAGATACTACAAGCCTTGATGTTTCTGATTTCTTTGAAAATTCTAGTGGTAAAATTGATCATTTGATTGGTGATGGAAGTGTTTCTTTTTAATTAATATATTTTCTTTATCTTATTGTAATTTTTTTATATATATATATTTTGCAATGTTTTGTAGTAATGAAAGTTTTATATATTTTGTAGAATCATGAGTCTTACTGATGAACTTTTTATCTCTGAGATGAGTAATAGAGATGTATGTATGGCTGACAGTGCTACAACTCACACAATTTTTAAGGATAAAAAATATTTTCAAAATCTAACATTGAGTAAAACTTACGATCATACCATATCTGGTTCATCAAATCTAATTGATGGCTCCGGAAGAGCTTATATTGTGTTGCCTAATGGCACCAAATTTTGTATTGATGATGCTCTATTTTCTTCACGATCCAGAAGAAATTTATTGAGTTTTAAAGATATACGTCGTAATGGTTGTCATATTGAAACCACCAACGAAGACAATAAAGAGCATCTTCTCATTACTAAAATAATTTCGAACCAGAAGCTCGTATTAGAAAAACTGCCTACTCTCTCATCTGAATTGTATTATACAGAAATGAGAACAATCGAATCACATGTGGTAATGCACCAGAAGTGCATCGACCCCAAAGTATTTATGACTTGACATGATCGCCTTGGACATCCGGGATCAATAATGATGAGACGAATAATTGATAATTCGTATGGGCATCCCCTAAAGAATCAGAAGGTTATCTTACCTAATGAATATCCATGCTCTGCATGTTCTCAGGGTAAATTGATTATCAAACCATCTATCTCAAAGGTTGTTTTTGAATCTCCGTCATTTTTACAAAGGATTCATGGGGATATATGTGGGCCTATTCAACCATCAAGTGGACCATTCAGATACTTTATGGTTTTAATTGATGCATCAAGTCGATAGTCACATGTTTGTTTACTTTCCACTAGAAATATTGCATTTGCTAAACTTCTTGTCCAAATAATTAAATTACGAGCACAATTTCCTGATTATCCAATCAAAACTATTCAATTGGATAATGCAGGTGAATTTACAATTCAAGCTTTTGATAACTATTGCATGTCAATAGGAATAGAAGTTGAACATCCAGTTGCCCACACACACACTCAAAATGGTTTAGCTAAATCATTGATTAAAAGGCTTCAGCTAATCGCTAGACCTTTGCTTTTGAAATCAAAACTTCCTATTTCTGCCTGGGGACATGCTATACTTCATGTAGCATCGTTGATTCGAGTTAGGCCATCAACATATCACAAATATTCTCCATTACAGCTTGCATTTGCTCAACAACCAAATATTACTCATCTTCGTATTTTTGGATGTATGGTATATGTTCCAATTGCACCTCCACAATGTACAAAGATGGGTCCTCAATGTAGACTTGGGATATATGTTGGGTTTAATTCTCCATTTATTATCAGATACCTTGAGCCTCTTACAGGGGATATGTTTAAAGCACGTTTTGAGGATTGTCATTTTGACGAATCCATTTTTCCAACATTGAGTAATGAGAAGTCGGTGCCTGAAGCACGACAGGAAATTACTTGGAAAAATAAAGCCCTTTCCTAATTTGATCCTCGTACAAATAAATGTAAACTAGAGGTTCAAAATATTATTCATTTGCAAAGTGTTGCAAATCAATTACCGGATGTGTTTACTGACACTAAAGGTGTGGTAAAATCATATATTCCTGCTGTTAATGTTCCAGCAAGGATTGCAGTCCCTGAAGGACAAGTTGCCAAAATAGCAATAGGTGAGTCTAAGATACGCCTGAAGTGTGGACGACCTATTGGTGCAAAGGACAAAATTCCTCAGAAGAGAAAAATACAAAATGAATTTGGTACTCCTGAAGAGTCCATACCCACAACACAGGCCATAAGAGTAATTGATACTCCTGAAGAAACTAAATCTCCTGAAAAAGAACCTCCTGAAGAGGTATTTAATGAAATGTCTTCCCTTGAAGAGTGACAGGTACCTGAAAATAACGAGATCTCTATACATTTCATAAGTACTGGAGAAATTTTGGATAGAAATAAAATTGTTGTCGACAACATAGTTTCATATAAAATGGCCCTTGACATTACCAGAAGTAATGAAGAAATTGAGCCAAGAACTGTCGAAGAATGTCGACGTAGAAATGACTGGCCAAAATGGAAATCAGCTATTGAAGTTGAATTAAACTCGCTAGCAAACCGAGAGGTCTTTGGACCAATTGTACAAACACCAAAGGGTGTAATGCCTGTTGGATATAAATGGGTATTTATACGTAAGCGTAATGAGAACAATGAAATTGTGTGATATAAAGCACAACTTGTTGCACAAGGTTTCCTGCAGAAACTAGGGATTGATTATGAGGAAACATACTCTCCTGTTATGGATGCAATCACATTTAGATTTTTGATTAGTTTGTTAGTTACAAAAAGATTGGATATGCAGTTAATGGATGTGGTCACTGCATATTTATATGGATCATTGGATCATGACATATACATGAAAATCCCTGAAGGATATAAAATGCCTGAAGCTTCTAATCTGAGTACAGCCAGAAATATGTATTTTATTAAACTTCAAAGATATTTATATGGGTTAAAACAATCCAGACGCATGTGGTATAAACACCTTAGCGAATATTTATTAAAAGAAGGATTTGAAAATAATCCAATATGCGCATGTGTTTTTATTAAGAAATCAGATTCCGAATTTGTTATTATTGCGGTTTATGTTGATGATCTAAATCTTGTTGGAACTCCTAAAGAGATTAGAAGAACTGCTACATATTTAAAGAATGAATTTGAAATGAAAGACCTTGGCAAAACGAAATTTTGTCTCGGCCTACAGCTCGAGCATTTGCAAAATGGAATTCTTATTCATCAGTCAAATTATACAGAGAAAGTCTTGAAGTACTTTTACATGGACAAAGCTCATCCCCTGAGTACTCCAATGGTTGTTCGATCACTTGATGTGCAGAAAGATCCATTTCGTCCTTGTGAATACGATGAAGAAATTCTTGGTCCTGAAATACATTATCTCAGTGCAATTGGAGCCCTAATGTATCTTGCAAATTGCACTCTACCTGATATTGCATTTTCAATTAATTTACTTGCAAGATATAGTTCCGCACAAACTCGAAGACATTTGAATGGCATTAAACATGTCCTTCGATACCTCCGAGGTACGGTTGATATGTGATTATTTTATCAACATGGATTAAGTCCACAATTAGTTGGATATGCGGATGCAGGTTATCTTTCAGATCCACACAGAGGTAGATCTCAAACTGGATATGTATTTACTTATGAAAATTCTGCTATATCATGGAGATCTGTCAAGCAAACACTATCTGCTACCTCTTCAAATCACTCAGAGATCATTACAATTCATGAGGCAAGTCGAGAATATATTTAGCTAAGATCAGTGATTCAACATATTCAAGAAAAGTGTGGTCTTCCAGTGATTAATGATAGTCCAACAATTTTATACGAAGATAATGCTGCTTGTATTATTCAAATTAGAGGAGGATATATCAAAGGTGATAGAACCAAACATATTTCACCTAAATTCTTTTATATTTCAGGAGAAAGGTGAAATTAATGTTAAGCAGATACGATCAAGTGATAATCTGGCAGATTTATTCACTAAAGCATTACCAACTGCAACATTTAAGAAGCTTGTGCAGAACATTGGAATGTGAAGACTTGAAAACCTATTATCATGCACTTTTCAGGGGGAGTAAATGTTTTGAAGACTTGTGCTGATTGTACTCTTTTTCCTTCGCTAAGGTTTTATCCCACTGGGTTTTCCTTTGTAAGGTTTTAATGAGGCAATCTTAAAACACTTGGCAGTACATATGAATGTTGTACTCTTTGCTTTCGCCATTGGTTTTTTCCCATTGGGTTTTTCCTTGGCAAGATCTTAATGATGCATATTCTTTATGTATGGTCATCCAAAGGGGGAGTGTTATAAACATTTGTATAACCACACATAGCCACTAATTAAGACCATTGAACCATCAACTAAGACCAATCTTTAGCCACTAATTAAGACCATTGAGCCATTAATTTAGACTTATCTTTAGCCATCAATGGTGACTTAAGCTACACCTATCCCCTTTGTACTCCTATAAATATGGATATCATTCCCTTGTATATGCATCAAGTTTTGCATTGAAGAACTACTATTTCTCTTGCAATATTCACTTTCTCTTGCAATATCATTTCACTTTTAGTTTCATAACAGTTAAATAGTTATTCAAATAAGAGGAAATATAGATATTCCTGAGTGGGATTGCAGACAATTTGTGCAGAGTACATGATAGGGAGTTGTGTACGCACAACCAAGGTCGGCTACTTGGGTTATCGGAAAAATCTAATTATAAATACAATTGTGTATTAATATATGCATATATCTAATATGATTGGTTAAAAAGTAGATTTTATTAAAAACAATATTAATTTAAATTTTGAATATGAAAGAATCAATATTGGTACGCAAATTAGTACGCGACTTTACTTATACGTAGTAAAACTCTAGGTTACCTGACTGGGGCCCATAGTGTCCTCTCCTACACCTCTGCACGAATGCAATCCAGGCTGTGGATTGTAGTAGATCTATATTTTCTCTTATTTGCGTAATCTTTAAGTCTGATTTGGATGGCAATAACTTTTCATCTCATTTTATTTTATCTCAATATTTAAATATAAATACTTTTCAACTTTAAATTTTTAAAATTTTTATTTAATAAATATATAATCATTATAACTTTGTCAAACTTCTAAACGAAACACAAAAAATAATTCAATTTTTTTAAATCTCAAAACAAAGATAATGTTAAAAAATTATATTCTAAAAATATTTTAACTTTATAATATATTTATTCAATGTTTCCCCTCTAGTTTCCAAAAACCATATAAAATATCTTAACTCAAACCATTTCATAAATCATCTCAACTCATCTCACTATCTAAATAATGCCTAATCTTATTAATGATTAGTTTTAGATAAAAATTAAAAAAAAAACTATGTAATAGATATATTAATAAAAAATTATCTAAGCGTAATATTTGACTGCAAGCACTACTTAAATCCATTGTCCATTTAAAGACCCTCCATTTTAAGCTTGAAAAACCCAAGATCCTATTAATGACAATGAAAGACAGTGTGCTTCTATGATTAAGACCCCGTTCATAGAGATTGCATTAAGACCCCATTCGTAGAGATTGCCAAAGTGGTTTGTAAGATTACTTGTATGAAACCCAGATGTGAGCAGATGTTGCTCTCTTATTTCCCTTTCTTCAATTTCTTTTATCCTTGGTGTTGATGTATATTATTTTGATTAGAATACAACCTAGATTATGTTGATATATATAGAATACTTCCTTATTTCACTTGGGCTCTTTCTCTATATATAGGCCATCAAAGTGTACTAAACATTCATCCATAACATATAGAAGTCATTTTCAAATTCAAATTTTACTTATTTTCTTCAAAGTATTAGATCCACAGGTTCCTTATGGACTCTTAGCTTTTTTTCTTTTTTGGCAAGCATCTTGCCGCTCGGTACTTTCTAACCTTTATCACTACTCATTCTAAAATCAAATTTCATAATCAAGTTTGCACGGTTTATATCATCTAATATGTGAAAGACTTGACCCCATTTGCTGTCCCACATGCCACCATGACCCACCATAACGTTTCGCCCTCAACACCTTAGTTAGCCACCAGAATTTTATTTTTTACAATTTTTGCAACATATATTGATAGAACAGACATCACCGAGTTGAACTAGAAGAAGATCACCACCAACCAATGACGCACAACTATAATATGTGGGCCTAACATATGGAGATTTTTCTACGAGGAAGTCAATTGTAGGGTTGTGTCTAGCAAAATCTCGTTGCCTAAGCCTAAAGATGGAGAGACAAGATGTTCTTGCTTCACATCTTGAAGATTGGAATGGTATGCACTGTAAGATACTTTCTTGGTTTATCAACACTTCAGTGTCTTTTATTCAAAGTTTGTTTTCCCAGCTTGGAAACACAAAAGTTGTTTGGGATTTTCTAGCATGTCGATACAACTACACTTATGACGCTTTCTTGGAGTTCCAACTTGAGACCAAACTTTATTGAATGCATCAAGAATCAAGACAACTTATTTTTTATTTTTATTCTTAAGTAAATAATAATTTGGAGTAACTTACTGCTACATACCCTTAACTGAAGTGCCCTCAAGACATAGAATTATTTGCAGCATTTCGTGAGGATTTTGAGCCAACTCAGGCTTCCCTTTTACATCGTACACCTCTCTTAACTCTAGAAGCTGCTATTTCTAAGTTCATCTTTGAAGAAAACTGTCATTTCACCATGAAAATGCAATCTTTGGATATTGTTTTTGCAACTACTTTTACAAGTTCTCCCAAACCTTCATCTAGTTGCTCACTTGCAAAGGTTCCCTTCAATTCAGTTCCTGCAAGTATTGCAAAAGGACTGGTTACTCCATTAATGAATGCCACAAGTTACCATACCAAAAGCAACCTCCATTAATGAATGCCACAAGTTACCATACCAAAAGCAACAGGTTGCTGCAGTTGTTGCATCTTCTTTGTCTACGTTTCAATCTACTCTTGAGACTCTATCTCACCCTCCTAATATCATTGTAGCTAATGTTGATGCACTAATTCACCAAGTTTTGTCTTGATCCTCTACTGTGTTTTCTATCACCTCAGGTAAATCTTTGTGGTTCATTGACTCTACATGTTGTAACCATATAATGTCTAATCCTACCTTGTTTTTCCACAAAATTGTCATTTCTCCTAATCCTGTTATTTGTGCTACTAATGATTCTCACATGTCTGACACTCACATTGGATCTATCTCATCGTCCTTATCTGTTGATGATGCATACTTAGTTTCGAACTTACCCCTTAAATCTTCTTTCCATCGGTTAGCTTTGTGAATTGAGCTTGAGACTAATTTTTGACAATGATGGTATTGTTGTGCAGGGTCATCATATGCGTTAGCCTTTTGGGACTGGCCGTAAAGTTGGAAGTCTTTTCAAGCTTAAGTCTATGCAAATCCCAGCTCCATACAAACTTCTCTTGTTGCTTCCTCTACTTCTTCTAGCTTATGACACTTACTTGGGTCATGCCTCCTTACCACATGTTCAACTTTTAACTTCTCAAGATTATTTAGGGTCTGTTGATTTCAAGTCTTTTAATTGTGCCTCTTGTCATCTTGGAAAACAAACAAATTTGTCATTTAATAATAGTGATTTAACTTCTTTTGCACCTGTTGATCTAATTCATTCTGATATTTGGGGTCCTGCCCCCATCCATTTTGAGTTAGGGTATCGTTATTTCTTTATCTTTGTAGATGATTATTCTCGTAATACTTGGATATATCTTTTGTAGCATCAATCTTAACTTGCAAATATTTATCAAACATTTCACAAAATGACCCAAACTTTGTTTTCTAATTCTATCAAAATATTTCGTTCAGAGAATGCCATGAAATATAATGACAAATATTTTTTTGGCTATTAATCTTAACATGGGACCATATCCAAATGCTCATCCCTATACTTCTCAGTAGAATGGATGTATCGAAAGAAAACACAGACACATCTTAGACATGGTACATACTCTTCTTGTCTTTGCCTCTATTCTTGTACAAATATTGGGTGAAGCTACTCTCACTGTTGTATAAACTATCAATCAGGTTCCCTCCAAAAGTATTCACAACAAAACAACTTTTGAGCTTCTTTATGGTACAATCCCTGATTACTCTTTACTCCATTTATTTGGGTGTGCTTGTTTTGTCAGTTTGCCTCTATATTAACGCACCAAACATGAATCATGTTCTCAGTTATGCTGTTTTTTTGGTTATGACATTTCACAAAAGGGTTATCATTGTTATGATCCCATCACTAGATGTCATCGTGCTTCTCATCATATGACATTCTTGGAACATAGAACATTTACTAGTCTTTCTCATTTCGCTTCCTCACATTTGCAATATTCTCCTACTTTTACTAATATTTTTATCGATTCAGACCCTGATTTTATTGTAGAGTTGTCCAGCTTCTCAAAGAGTCTCTCTACATCTCTCTTCTGTTAGATCTAATAAAAGTTTCATTATATTGCACCTATAGCACGACTTACTTATGTTAGATCTTTACTTACAATTGTTGCAGTTTGTCAATGAAAATTATTTTAGATGGATATCAAGAATGCCTTTTTGAATGGTGATCTTGTTGAATAAGTATATATACAACTTCCACCTGGCTATGAGCATCCTTCTTGCAAAGTCTGCCACCTTCATCATGTTCTTTATGGCCTCAGACAATCTCCTTGTGCATGGTTTGCCAAATTCAATTATGTGGTTCCTCAACAAGGTTTTGTTCTTAGCTCATATGACTCCACTATTTCTACATACAACTGATACAAGTATTATTATCATTCTTCTATAAGTTGACTACATGATTATTACTATGATTGAAATTTCTGGGATACGAAATCTTCAAACCTTTTTGAGTCAGAATTTTTAGATGAAAGACCTGGGTAAACTCTGCTACTTTATTGGACTTGAAGTCATTTTTGGCATAGATGATTATTACCTCTCCCAAATCTAAATATAATTTTGATTTGCTTTCTCAGGCTAGTATGACTGATACCAAGACTGTCAACACTCCTCTCGAGATCAATGTCAAGCTTCTTGCCACTGATGGTGAGCCTCTTTTTTAGCTAATATCTATAGACAAGTGGTTGGTAGTCTTATTTATCTTACCATCACACAACTAGATATTTCCTATGCGGTACATTTGGTTAGCCAGTTTATGAGTGTTCATCAATCTACTCATTATGCTGTTGTTCTCTATCTTGCGTTACATCAAGAGAACTCTGTTTCATGGATTGTATTTTTCCTCATACTCATCCCATGAGCTTCGGGCTCATTCTAATGCTGACCGAGCTGGAGATTCCATTAATCATCGATCCACCACCAGTTATTGCTTTTTACTAGTGACTTCTCTTATTTCTTGGCATGGTAAGAAGCAGTATGTCATTGCTCACTCTAGTACAGAATCTAAGTATCGTATGCTTACTGACACTACATCTTCGCTTTAATGGTTACGCTGGCTTTTGACAGATATGGGTGCCCCTCAAACGACTTGTTCTCCCATTTATTGTGACAATTGAAGTGCCATATAGATTGTTCATAATGATGCTTTATATGAGCATATCAAATATATTGAGATTTATTGTCAATTCATTAGGCATCATTTTCAACAAGGCATCTTGCTTTTTTGCTCCATCTCTTCTGAAGATCAGTTTACTAACAATTTTACGAAATCCCATCCACTCAGTCGACTTTGTGATCTTGTTTCCAAACTCAAATTGGTTTCACCATCTAGAGTTTGAGGGGATGTTGATATATATTACTTTGATTAAAATACTATCTAGATTATGTAGATGTATATTACTTTGATTAAAATACTTTCTTATTTCACTTGACGTCTTTCTCTATAAATTGGCCCTCTCACTATACATAAAATTCATTAAAAATATATAGAAGTCTTTTCCAATTTCAAAGTTTACTTATTTTCTTCCCTTGGTTCTTCAACGAGCTGGGATAGAGCACCAAAAACATGTGACTGTCTCCTGAATGTTTACTAAAAGCTGCCTATGTATAGATTCTGATTTCTCTTTTTATGTGATGAAGGGTCTCAAATGTCAATGCTTGTTTGAGAGATGTGGGCTAGGTGCCTGGCCTTTATCTACTTGTTGATGGGCTCGACAATCTTTGATTGGGCCATTTCTAACCAAACTTGTGGAGCATGCAAGTAAAAGGGTCCATAAATAAATAAACCCTCCATCAAATAAAGAAGACTAATCTCCAAAACTTTTAAATATTTTTAAATATTTCTAGTAGTCAAACATTTTTATCTCTTTGCCTGTCTGTGCATGATTAAATAATAAATAGGCTCTTTCACAGGATTAGGAATGTGGAGGAGTGCATTCAGTGTGAAAAGTAGTAGGTGGGTTTTGACTTGTGAACATATGTCTGGTTGTGGGAAGATGGGAAGATGAAATCTCTCCTAGAGCCTCCCCAGGGGCCCGGACCAAGGCAAGTGGAGAGTTATTTTCTAGTGTGAAATCATCAGATTTGATCTTGGTTCGAATTTAGGACCTCTGATTTTATATCATGTGAAATTATCACTTATTATAATTTAAACTGATATGAAGAAATAGATTTAATTATTTGCATTAGAGACATAACACATGTAATATAAATACATTTTGTGTCTACAATCTATTAACAAAATATAATATAATATAACATATATTTTATAGCATATATATATATGTGTGTGTGTGTGTGTGTGTGTGTGTGTGTGTAGATGTCAAATAATTTTAGCCCTTATAAAATTATATATTGTATAAATCGGCATGAAGCAAGAAATATAATTTAGAGCGGGCTGGGTATAATTTATTTTCTCAATTTATAAAATATTAAAAATATATTAAAATCGTCATATATATATATATAACATCTAAAAAATCATTGAGATTTGTCAATGCCTGTAATTGTCAATACTATTAAAGATTCACAAACTATATAACATCACTAAACATACATCGATTATAAATATAATATATATTACTTCTTGATTTTCTCTCTCGATAACTTTTACAAAGAGAACTCATGTCATCCTCCAAATCCCAAGTAAAATCCAAATTCTCATGGGCTAGAACCCTATCTCCCCTTATTCTTTACCTTGTTCTTTTATAATTCCTAGACCTAACTCAAGAGAGTTCTCAAGCATTGGAGGTGAATTTAAGAGCTATGAATCTCAAAAGGCTCGATCTTGATCGCGTTGCCCTTAATCACGATAGTGAAATTGGACAGGCAATGATCCGGGATGCTTTCTCCCCCATGGATGAAGCTCCCACGGGTTATCTTCCCAAGGGTGTCGGGGGGGCTGACCTTGAGGAAGACAGCCCTAAAGGTGCTAAGGTCGACCTCGCCAGGCACTCGGGGGATCCTGATGCCCCCGAGGTGGGCTCTATTGATACTGAGGTGGATCCCAACGCCTCCCTTAATTGATTTGTATCTCCCCCTTGTATTGGCATGATGTAAATTTTTTTGTAAGGACCACGACACTCAATAGGCTATTACAATTGTATATATGTCTTTGCTTCTTACTGTATTGCTCTGTGCTTTGCCTTGTTTTATTTTGCTTTGTGGCCGTTTACTCATGCTTCTTTTGTCTATTCTCTCACCTGTTGATTGACTTGTCAGGACTTCTTGCTCACTTTGTGCACTGTGGATTGAGAAGTCCCCCTTTCGGAAAAGGGAGGGGGTCTTTCACTTTGCACTCTCGCCACGTGGTAGTCTTGGGCTTCTCTACTAGGTCTGTTTGGCAGTTGATGCGACACACATGAGTCCCCGCGTACTTTGGGCAATTAGACATCAACTCTCGCCTGTTACGCTTTTCTCACATTAATGGTGCCAGACATCAATTAGACATTAATGTCGGTCGCAAGATCCGCATTGGATTTGATGGGGGCCGTGGGATATGCATGTTTCCAAGATGTTGGGGAGTGAACTGTCACAGACGCCTATATAAGTCCTCCCTTCTCAGTTGACAACCATCACTTTTCGCTTCCTACCCTTCAAGCGTTTAGGGCTCCTATGTCTTCCTTATATGGGTTTTACTCCTGAGAGTTATGATATTGATGAGCCTTCTAGCTCTAGGCGAGGCTTCTTGGATAAGGGCTTGCCATAAGTTCACATTGAAGTAAATGCTAAGCGAACCTTCGTGGTTCCTAGAAGAAATCTTTCTAAAGGTCGTGTTGTTCCCTGTCACTTGGAGGTGCATTCTAGAGGTGGTGCGATCTAGACTTCATGGCCGCGTTGTTCGATGGTCTTTCCTATCTCAGGACTCTTCGTGCAGTCTAGGTTCCATTACAACATCGTGACCTGTTCATCTAAACAGGTCGGGCCGGTGCCTCTCTCTCTAGCTTGGCTAGTGTGGGAATTCCTTCGGCGCCAGAACCGTTCAGGTTCGAGCGTATCCTCTTCAGGAAAGGAGGAGGAAAAGGGTGCCTAGGTCTAGGGTCCCTACAGGGACCTACTCGACCTCGATACATTGCTAACATCCTCAATAGCGATGATGATCACGCCCCGGGGGTCCTTTGTCTGTAACTTCCACTAGAAAGTGATTTGCTAGAACGACAGTTTTTCTGGTGGATGTCCCGCAGTTGAAGGGTCTCGAGGTGGATGAGGCACGAGGGCCCTCCGGCCCCTATATTTTTTATACTTCTTGGATTGTGCAAGGGGGCATGCACCTTCAGGCGACCCTGCCGACTCTGAGTTTGTCGATGGAGTATTTTCTTTTTTCAGATGTACATGTCTATTTTTCTCTTCTTGTAAGGTCCCATGTGGGGATGTTGTAATCTTCCTATTTGTATAGACTTCGATCATTAAAGAATAAGTATTATCTTTTATTCGTACTCCCATATCTTGGTATCTTTGCTTCATTATTATTTGTTTGCACTTCGAGTGTATCCTTTACTTGTTCCAAGGAAAGGTTAAGCGTCGAGCAAAAGATGGCACCAGTGCCGGAGGCTTGGCTCTCATTCTCCCTCGCGGGTGGATGACATCCCACACTGCGAGAGCAGGTTGGAAAGTTTTAAGTCACACTGTCTTGCCCACTTTGTGGAGATCAAGCAGCACTTAGGCATGAACTCGCCTCGTTGACCCTTAAGCTTGGCGAGAGGGGGGGCGGCAAGAAAGTCCATGCTCACCCAAATACTCCTGCGGAGGTCGAGCAGCATGTGAGGCCGAGCTCACCCAAATACTTATGCAAAGGTCGAGCAGCACTTAGGCATGAACTCGCCTCGTTAACCCTTGCGCTTGGCTAGAAGGGCCCAAGCGGCATGTAAGACTAGGCTCGTCCAAGTACTCCTGTAGAGGTTGAGCGGCATGTAAGACTGGGCTCACCTTGTTGATCCTTGAACTTGGTGAGAGAGGGCCGAGCGGCAAGTAAGGTCAGACTGGCGCAAATACTCTTGCAGAGGTCGAGCAGCACTTAGGCATGAACTCGCCTTGTTGACCCTCGCACTTGGCAAAAGGAGGCTAAGCGGTATGTAAGGCCGGGCTAGCCTAAATACTTATGCGGAGGTTGAGCGGCATGTAAGGTCGGGCTCACCTCGATGACCCTTACGCTTGGCGAGAAGGGGTCGAGCAACATGTCAGGCCGGGCTCGCCTGGATACTTTGATGGAGGTCAAACGACATGTAAGGCTGGGCTCGCCTTATTGACCCTCGCGCTTGGCAAAAGGGGGTCGAGCTGCATATAAGGCTGGGCTCGCCCAAGTACTTCGCCGCGGGAGGGATCAAGCAATCTTAGGCATTACACCCATTCCTTTGATACTCCATAGGGAGGTAAATAGTTTGTGAAGATTACCACTGGTGGAGACATTCGTAGGCGAGGATTAATGCTGGTGGAGACATTGACCTCACTCATTGAATTCCTGAAAAAACTAATGTCTTCCATTAATAGAATTCATATAGCAAAAAATGAAATTTACACATTTTTAGGGGGACCAGTTTGCTCCTTGTTTTTCTTATATGTGCCCTCATCTCCTCCTCCAGCTGTGGCAAGTTCGACAAAAGTCGGCTTCATGTGAGGCGCATATTTGCACTACTTATTGGTCTTTAATGGATCGCCGGGGGGGGGGGGGGGTTCATCGTGGGCACCCTGTTGGCCTTCAACTTTAGCACTTGCATGTAGTACTCTCGTGCCAAAACCTGTTCTCTGTAGATTTCTCTTACCCCTTGAGTAGTCGGGAACTTCATCTTTTGGTGGTGGGTGGAGGTGATCGCCTTGAGCTTATTGAGGGTCAGTCAGCCAATGATAGCATTGTAAAAGGATGGGGCTTTCACAACTAGGAAGTCGAACCATGATTGGGGCCGTGCAGGGAGCGCTACCCACCAAGACAGATAGGGTGATCATCTTGACAGACTGGACCATCTCTCCAGAGAAGCCTTTGAGTGGCATTGGTGTTGGTTGGAGTCGGGTATCATTTATTACCATGCCACTGATGTAAGCCAAGCTGCCATTGTTGATGAGGATTCTCCTTGTGGGGAAGTTGGTGATTAGCATGGTAACCACCAGAACGTCGTCGTGTGGGTGGACTCATCTTACCCGAAGGAGATTATGGTGCATGTTTGCTCCTCCGGTACTTTATTGTGAGGTATGCTACTGAGTATACCTCTCGGTATTGGGCCACCCTGGTGTGTGCCTTCCTCCCAGAGGAGGTCGCTGCTCTGCAAACGAATCCCCCCGCTATGGTTCTGATTTTCCCTATCGAGGGTACTTCTCAGCTCGCCGATTGGGGGGGACCACAGAGAGGTCTTTGCTCGGCTTCCTTCTTCGGGGGCTTTCTGCTCTCCTTTACCTATAGCCCCTATTAAGGCTTCTTTCTCGTGACTGCCTCCTCTACACATGTTCCTCCTACCAAACAAGGAGATATCTTGGCACTAGTCGATCTATCTACACTCCTCAATGAGGGCTCTTCCTTCCTCCCTTCACGCATCCTCCTTTCTACCTTTTCAGAAGTGGGACCCTTAGCCGAGGCTTTTCCCTTCCTATCTACCCTCTCTAGTTCCTTCTTCCTTGGTTCAGTCAAAATACAAAGCGTGTCCTCGACATTGCTGAAGTTATCGACTTGGTTCATGAACTCCCGTAGGGTGGTGAGGGGTTCTCTTGGCCAGCTCTACAATGAATGCTGACTCGGGCCACACTCCCCCTAGGAGCGCCGCCAGGATAATCTTCTCATCCTGGTCCTCTGCTATCATGCGCTCCTTGTTGAACCTTGTTAGGTACGCTTTTAGGCGTTCGTCCTCTCCTTACTTGATGGTGAGAAGGAATGCCATGGGGTGCCTCCTTCTCCTACTTGGCATGAACTGAGTGAGAAATAAGCGGGCCAGCTCTCCAAACCTTTCTATAGAGCTAGGCACTAAGGAATCAAACCACACTCTCTATGGTCCCTTCAAGGTTAACGAGAAGGTTCTGTAGACCACCTCCCCGGAAAAATCATGTAAGGTCATGTGTGCCTTGAAAGTTTCGAAATGCTCGATTAGGTCCCATCATACATCTCCATAAGAGGGACCCAAAACTTTGGTGGTAAAGGTAACTCCATAACTTCTGCGCTATATGAAAGGCCTAAGCTGAAGAACAGCTAGCCTACCAACGTCAAGGTGCCCATTTTCTTCGTCATCTCCTCATACATCCCCTTGAGGTTGCGCAGTTCTTTCTACATGTTCTTACTTTCTTCATCTTCGTCATCACCTCCCCCTGCATTTCTAGACCAATGATGCTCACTGTTGTTGGATTCTTCATCCTGCAATGGTTCTTGGGCATTATCCTTGAAAGTCTTGTTTTCCTCGTGAAGGACACCCACCTTAGTGGTCAACCTCTCTATTAGTTACTCCATCACTGCTAGTCTGGCTTCCATGTTTATTGATGTTGCTTCCTCCTGGTCTCGAACTATCTGAGAATGGATTCTTATAGGCATACGAAAGACACACAAAAGTTTTCTAGGATCCCACAGATGATGCCACTGTTAACGTCTTGTTTCATACGCCTTTGGACCAGGCTCTCAGCACTCCGGGTCTTCGGTCTAGTGGCATACAAACATAGAGAAAAGATTGAAAGGAGGTGGCTCTTGTGATGGCTGGGACAGCCTTTGATTCCAAAGTCAGTAATGCTCTAGTAGGTATGTGGGAGAGTAGAGAGAATTAAAGAATTCAGAGAGTCAAGAGTGTAATGAGTGTGTAAAGCGTAACCCATTTTCGATACCTTTCCCTTTTAATTCTGGCCTGGAGGGTCAGGCAACCGTGCCCTGCGGCTGGGGGAAGGGATGTCCTCCCACTATAGGAAAAATGAGTTTTTGTGACCAAACTTTTGCAACCAAAAGGACTATTTCTTTCAAAAACGTACTTTTTTTTTAGTGTCCCGAAGTTCCTTCGTCGTACCCATTTAATGTGGCGTGGCCCTCTGAGGAATGCATTAAATGCACTCACGTGGGATCTTCTGGTGAGCGCATTTAATGCGGCGTGTTGCTCTACTTCGTCTTTGGGTTTAGTCCTATCGAGATTACTTGTTCCCCTTCTCTCTCGCCAAGGTAGGTTTCCCACGCTTCCTAGATAGTGAACTGACCTCTTCTCCAAAGCTCTGAATCCGGTTATACGAGTCGAGAGCCCTTTAGTCTGGCTAACGGATGGCCCTGTAGGTATGGGCCCCTGGGTATTGGGCTCAACCACTGGGCCTTTTAAGCCCAAGGGAAAAACCCCCTAACATAATGTTTTTTTTTTTAATTTCCAAAATAATGCAGGATGTTTGGGATTGGAGGCTGATAGTGCTGAAATTTTTAAAATTATTATCAATATGTAATTAATAATTTGTAATTTTTTGTTTTATTTTGATACATTATTATATTATTAATTGGTTGAAAACTTTGATGAAGTTGGTTAGGATTGGTTGTGATTGTGGTGGACGAGTGGTTGTTTGGTGCTGATTGTGATTGTTATTATGGTGGTTGACATGTTGTGAACTTGTGATTGTGGAGGTTGTTGTTTGGTTGTGATTTGTGCTGGTTGTTGGGGGCTTCCTTTGCATTTTTTGTTTACATTGTGTTTGTGATTGTGCATTATTTCTCTTTGATTTTGTAACTTATGTAATTTAGTCATTGTATTTAAGTTTTTTTAATTATTTTTTATTGTATTTTTAGGAAATGGGAAGCCCACTAGGGTGTTGGTGATTTTTTCCTTTAAAAAAAATTTTTTTTTGAATCAGGTTTTTCGAGAATGAGAAGCCCAAATATTAGATTGGGCCTTGGGCATTTGGAAGTGGGCCTTGGCCCAATCATACTTCGATCGGAGTCGAAGTCCGTTATGACCTTCAACTCCAATTGGAGAAGTCGAAGATGGGCTTTCTGACTCCATCGGAGTTGGAGCCAGCCCTACAAACAAGCATTGAAATTTGAAGGGGTGCGACTCAGTCTATCATTTCGTCCCTCAAAGTTACTACTAGTGCAATTGTATTTTATTTCTTTTTCTTTCAAACATTTTTTAAACATATTTAGACGTTTAAAAAATACATAAAACTATTAATAATTACTTTCTTAATCATTAAGAAAAAAATAAAATAAATAAGCGGTTAAAATGAAGGGACAAAGCTAGGGGCAAATTACCATTTTCCAATTACCCTTTGTCATAGAGAAAGGAAAATCAAAAGAAGGGATGCAGGTGAGAATGTTCATTTTTGAAATATTTTAATTCAATACTTTCCTTCTTCCTGGGCTAGCTCAATTGCTCCTTCCATAATTGCACTTGACAAAAATAGCAAAAGGTGAACAGTAACACAATAATAGTTTCCGAAAGTTATTTTGTCTGATGCGTCAGTGAAAACAATAAAAATTGTACAACAAAATGATAATGGTTGCTAAAATTTATTTTGTCTTGTCGACTAGTAGTAACAGTAACGATAGTTATTTTTGGCATGATGCAGAGGTTGGCTAAATAATAGTACACTTTCGTAATTGAAGGCTTTACATGCTCCTTTTGTCCTTTATAATGCAAGATATGGGTCATAATCTGTAATGAGTTCCAAATCAAATTGATCCTGAGCATCTTGGAGTAATTTTGTATTTTCTGAAGAGGGCAAGCTTGTGAAGAGGAGGCTAGTTGGGCTAGAGAGGCCTAAGTTGGAGATAATTGGGCATGTTAAGAATGGTTTGAGGGCGAACCATTTTCATCATCACCATCAAAGACTTTTACCAGATCAAAGACTTTTACCATAGCTTCTGGTAATTTTTTTTTATTTCTTTTTGACTTGTTATTAAAGCTAATTAGGCTTGAAATTAGCTATCCTAGACTAAAACTTCAGGAGGTTTGGTAACTTGAGAGAATATCTTAACAACATGATCATAATTATACTTTTCCCACCATTTCACTGAAACTTGGCAAGTTAAGAACTTGATAATCCAATTTAATTTGGAATGATGAAATACTCCCACTTCATAATCAAATTTAACTTTTTTTAAAGAAAAAATAGAAGGATAAGAATACAATATTCTAATGCAAGACGATAATCATTTTGGGATGAAAATTTTTTAAAGCTATCTTGAAGTAGTGTGGAAAGAAGAGGAGTGATAATGTTTCTAGAAAAGTAAGAACCATCAAGGGAGGGTTTTGATTTCTTGTAGTTTGTTGAAATGAAGAAATCAAGAGTAACGAAGATTTCTATTATGTCATACAAAGGTCTTCATCCATGCTTATTGATAATCATGGTGATCAAAACAATAAGGGTTATATGGTTGAGAAAAGTTTTGCACTAGATAAGGATTTTTTCCCCTTTGGGATAGAGTAAGGACTCGTTAAATAGTGAATTTATGGAAGACAATAATGAGAGGTGAAAGAGAAGCAGGTTGAGTTTGTAAGTTGCATGAGATCTCATAGATAATGATTGAATCAGTATATATACTAAAACAAATTCATAAGAATGCTTACTTTTCTTCATATCTTGAGGAATGTAAAGCCAATCCGGAGAAAATATAATATTAAGTAATTGTTGAGGTTCGGTTAAATGTTGAAATTTTGGTTCGTTAGGAAAGACAAGATATTAGTGTGATTTAATAATGATAGAAGAAGCTGAATGTTGTGATTAAGGGTGTAATCAATCTGGTTTGGTTTGGTTTTGCACAAATTTTGAGACTAAACCAATATGCATCGGTTTTGCATTTTCAAGAATCGATCAAAGACTGGTTATCCTCCTAAATCGGTACTTTCGGTTTTATGGGTTCTGGTCCAGTTCAGTCTGGTTTTCCAGTTTTAATAATTAATTAAAGTAAAATATAATTAATATACTAATGTATAATAATTAATTAAAATAAAATTTAATTAATAAACTAATGTATATTAATTAATTAAAATAAAATTTAATTAATAAACTAATGTATATTAGTATTACTAATGTATAATGTATTTATCAAAAAGAATATGTTGAGAATTTATTAGGCTATAAAATATAATTAATATATATATTTATATCAATAACATATGATAATTCAAATGTTCATATTTAAGATTAAAATTTTTTGTTATAAATTATAATATAAAATTATTTCATATATAATTATATATATTATATATAAAAATTATATATAATATTTTATATAATATTAAAATTTAATTTTGATATATATATTTTATAAACTCGTCCGGTGTCGAAAAGCCAAGAACCAAAACCAGATACGATTTAGTTGGTTTTTAAAATTTAGTAACCAGTCTCGGACCAACTAGTCTGGTCCAGTCTGATTCTCTGATTTTTTGGTTTAAATTTTTATCCCTAGTTGTGATAATGGAGGAGGATTTATAATTTGAGAAACTGATAGACGAAGGAGAAACTACCTTAGAATAGGGTGTAATGGTGGCAGTGATCCTCACATTTTAAGATAACGTGATCCTGCATCCTCGTGAGGCCTTCAAGGTGCGTATACGCCTAAGCCTCATCACGAACATAGAGGGTCTTCCCTAGCTGATCGCTTATGCAGGTGGCAACCTCTTACACTTGAATCAATTCGCTCTAAAGGTCAATGATGACCACATCCTGGGCAGCAATCCTCCTTTAAGCCTCCCCCAACTCCTTCAACTCCTCTTCCGACCTCGCTTGGGCCGCCAACAACAAGTCTTCTTGACCCTTCAAGGCAGCCGATAGGGACGAGCACTCCCCTTCCAACAACTTGAACTGCTGGGTGTCAGAATCCTGGAGGCCTCTCAATTCCTTATTTTCCATTTGAAGATGGCTTAATGACTCCTGAGCAGACACAGCCCACCCTTTTGCCATCGCTAGCTCTAACTCCAGGTAACTTCTTTCCTTCATCTCTGCGCTTGCATAGTGGAGAGTCATCATCACCATAGAGCGAAGCTCTCGATTCTCCTTCTCGACTGTCTCATGGCTGCTCACAATGAAGTTAGCCAACACATCGACTCCCTACAACCTACCGTGACAAGCAATTGAAGCGTTAAGATACAAGACAAAGAGAGACGAACAAAACAAGAAAAGAGTTAGTCAAAGTGAAGGAAACCTCATAGAAAAAGCCCTGAAGAGATTTGGCTACCCGTTCCAAAGCCTTTGCTCGGCTCTCGACTTCAAGACAAGGGGATTCAAGGATAGCCCCTGTCGAGTCACCTGCAGAAGGTGATTGCTGGTCTACCCCAATGCTCCTAGCGTCGCCCAAAGCCTTCTTGTTTGGCCCACCGGTTGAAGGGTCAGGGAGACTCCTAGTTGCGGTAGAGAGTCCCCCTGAGAAAGCCAGTGATCATTCCCCTCTCCTGAGGTGTGCAGGCCAACCTCCTCAGGCCTCCCAACAGTGACCGCGACTCCCCCGACAATCTGCAATGTAGGTACGGAAGACTCCACGATCATTCGAGAAGCCTCCTCGACAGATCCAAAGGCTGATCCTGCTGGAAGATGAGCAACAATGATTGCGACCATGATACTGCCCGTAGAAGCTTCCCCCTTGCGAGACCCTCGAATGGACATATTCCCCTCGGCAGGGCCAGACTCCTCTGCAGAGTCCCCAGAAGCATCTTTAGACTTTAGATCCCTAACTGCAGACCGAGTAGTGGATGCTGAAGGAGTCATCTCTACATTAGCTTAAGGAGGCAGTACCACCACTAATGACTGGCATGGAGCCTCATCCAGAAGGACCCCCAAGAAGTGCATCTGAAGCAAGTTGCCCCTCCGAATCATATCATGTGGCTCCGTGGGCACGACCAGCGACTCTGAATTGAAAACCACCATAGGCTTGACGAGTAGAGTGACAGATGAATGAGGAGTGATTGAACTGAAATATTGCATATTTTTATACATTTATAACTAATATATTTTAATTCTTTCATTACATTATTATTGGTTTTAAATGGAAAAAATAATTAAAATGCATAACTCCGAATTGTGATTTAAATTGATTAATAGCATGAATTTATACTTAATTTTATAACTTGTGATTTAATTGGACAATGTTTCTTTATATGCATAACATATTTTTGATATTCTAATTTTTATTTTATTTTATTTCTAATTTTTATTTTTATTTTTTTATATAGGTTAAGAAATGAAAAGGGACTAAAAATGGACATGGCAACATATATATATGAATTTATTCAAAAGGGCCCCACAACACATATTGCTTGTGGAAATTCAATTTCCACAGGAGAGAATTTAATGCTATTATGAGTTGAAAACTTCTACGGCACCTTTTTTTCTATGGATAAGATTGGACCAAGGAATTAATGGGAGAAGAGACTTTGACCTAGGTGAGACTTTCTTTCCATTTTAATTTCAAGGGGGTGTCGCACGGAACCAAGAGGAAGAAGAGAACGATTTGTTTTTTCATTTTAGAACAATTTTTTCAGCCGCACACTTATTTTTATCTTGGGGAGTATATTTCAAGCCGCATAAAGTTTTACTTTTTGGGATACGCACACAGTGCCGTTGAAGAACCTTGAAGGGTCCAGCCGCTGTCCAGCTTCCTCCACTGCCTTCAATCTCCATCTTCATTCAATTGACTTGCTCTTTTCATTTCCTACTTTTTATTTAATTAGAATTTAAAGTTTATGGAATATTTTTGAGATTTTTGGCTTAGAAGTTTGAGCAATTTATTTGCTATTTATTTACTTCGTGTTATTTATTTTTCTCGCTTATTTAAGCTTTCATTTAACAGTGATTACAATTGCTATGGATTAATTTTGAGAATTTGTGATTTGAATACAAGGATGAACTCTAGAATCTTGATTTTGGGGCTTTTCAATTTTCAGTTCATATTTTGTCAATTACTTTTTAATCTAGTTTAATTCTTAACTTAGTTTTATTAATCTCTTAGTTCCATTGCATATTAGATTGATTAAAGTTTAATTAGGAATTAAATAATTTCAGTTTTATTGTTTAATTTTCAGATTAATTAAGATTGTTCAGTTTAGTTGATTATTTGATTGTTAATTTCAATTTGTTAGTCTTTTACATTTCATTTCGACACTCAAAAATCTAAAAATATGAATCTAGTCCATGACTAGTGCCCTTTTTCATTCTTGTTGCACTCTTCCATCCATTGCACATACCATCATTTTTATTTTCTCTTTGTGAATATTTTCACCATTTTCAACAGGTTTGATTTTAAGTAACTTTCCATGAGGAGACGATTTAGGAATTTATTTCTAATTATTACGTGACATCCTCCTGCACTTGGGATAGCCTTTGTGCTACTCATTTTTGAGTAAGTCAAGGAGCTACAAGCATACTGAGGTCAAAGAATCCCCCACCTAAAAAAAAGACTTGTTGCAGGATGCATGGAAGGCACTTAAAGGGAAAGACTCTGGACAGGCGTTGCGGGCCTCGACCTCTTGATGCCGACTGCCCCCTCCGATTGGCTCAACTGGGACACAGGGTCATTGCTAGCCCTTGTTGCCTCTATGAGAGGCTTCTTCCCCTTACCCTCAAGGGGAAGGCTCGAGGAGCACTTCTTCGGCGAGGCCTCTGGCTAGCGAATGCAAATGCCATGACTGACATGGATGGTGTGACCAATGGGAGGAAGATATGCCGCGAGGTTGTCTTCCCTAAGAAGAATCTCTAAGTGAACAAGAAGGAGGCATTGTCTCACCCAGTACTCCTTAACAATGACGATGCGGTGCAGTTCTTTAGATGTGGCTGTCGAATGCACGACCTTGTCATTGGGAACGACGCCTCACTGAGCCCTAATCGGGAACTCGGCATAGCCAATTTGACCAAAGGGGAACTCCCATCCTTGGCCAGAAATGAAGAAGAACTGTCCGGTCCAGTCTACGATCTTGCGGTATCACTACTTCACCACAACAAGGGCACTTATCGCCCTACAACTACAGATGTCCCCGACAACCCTCTTTATATTATGGGTCAGGAGGAATTTGCGGTAGGTCAAGTCGGTATGTTTCGGGTCAGACTTCAACAATACACGCCACCATATAATGCAGTAACATATCAGAATCCGCCAAACATTCGGATGGAGTTGGGCGGGAGCTAGCCCGAGATGGTGTAGAACTTTGCAAACAGGGTAAGGGAAGGATAGCCTCAACCTGCAAGGGAACATACTGGGAAAAAGAGCGAGTGCGACGCCGAACCGTCAGCACTAACGACCCACTCATAGAGCCTAGGGATTTCGAAGAGCGCCGTGTCAGGTATGTAGTAAGTGGAGATCAACGATTGCAAAAAGTTATGAGAAGCCTCTGAATGACAGTAGTAGCTAGCATAGCCCAGCTTCGAAACATCAACCTCGGGCTGGTTTTGCTCATCAAAGTTCACAGGTTCATCAGACCTTCTGGCAGCCATTAGGAAGTAAGAGCGATAAGGGAGACGAAGAGAGGAATAGAGACGCATAAAGGAAATGAAGTGGAAAAGGGAGCGACAAAAGCGAGACAGAACTTACATAGGGGAGCGGCGATTAATTCTCCAACTTTCACAAATGAACGTGGAAGGTAAAAGCAGACAATGTTTTTCTACTAATTGTATTTCATTTCTCACCAATAAAGGGGGTTCTCAATCCCACGGTGCGTCCGTCATAGTCATGTGAATTATTTTTTATAGCTAGGTATACAAAATCATAAAAATTACAAGTTAAATAATTAAAATATGTAAATAATCATTTAAAAGCATAAAGTTATCCGATTCAAGCATATAGCTCTCGGCATCAACGATATCTAGTCCACTAGTCATTAAACTTAGCCAGTTATGTGTGCAAACAAGGGCCTCCATGGTAGTCAGAGCCAATGAATTTCGATAAGCATCTAATACACACGACCTCCAATGTTAAACGTTGACTCAGAGGCAACCATAGTGATAGGAATGGATAGCACAACCTAAGCTATTTGGGAAAAGATCGGGTACTTCACATTCCACCAAGTTAATATATGAATTGCATCACTAGGTGCCTCTACATCCCAGGTTGTATAAGCTTGTTTTTTGAATATTGACCAATTTAGAGGTAGAGGCTAAAGTATTCAAAGTTTGAGTGCATTCTACAATGATCAAAGTTGAATCATGATGTCTACCAGACTACCATATATATGGCTAAGCTTAATTTGTAATGTAAATATATTGGTATCTGATCTTAGTTGTTCTCTAAATATTCTTGTGCTAGACTTTATGGATGATGATAAACAAATTTTCTAACATGATCAATTTGAACAAACAAAAGCTCATAGCCACAAATTTGGAAAATTCTGGATCTTGGATATGATATCTATATTCAGGTATATTCATTAATAGATTTTACCAATTTTTTCTAATTCATGCAAGGATATAATAGATTTACAACATTTTCTCCATATAAACAATAAAATGGTACAATTAGACCCTAAACCTATGAATGAATAAGCACGAATTCCATGCTATAGAGTTAATACTTAAAGTTATAGCAAAAATGGATCTTACAAGAAAATGGGAGGAAAACCCTAAAAATTTCAATATGGCTAACATAAACAGTCAATCAAATTTCAATATGGCTAACTTCAATTCTAATATTTGTGTGCTTACTTATTTGCAAATCAAATTTCAACATGCATGGCCATTATATTCGGAATCGGAATTGTTAGAAAAAGGATAAAAATCTTCAAACCCTAAAAATCGAAATTTCACAATAGGGCAACAAAATTAGGCAGCCCTCAAACAACAAAATCACAAATATCATTAAATTAGATTTACAGTAAAGTCATGGCAACAAAACTTCAAAAATTTAGGAACCCTAAATTTCGAATTCAACACAAATTAAAAATCAAATACCAATTGTGAATCAAACAAATGGAGGTGATAATATAGTTATGGCGTCGCGAAGGCTGACGAGAAGAAGTCTACGGTGGGGTTGGGATTGTGACGACAGCACAACAACGGCAAACGGTGCGGCACAGTGTAGGGGAAGAGAAAAATAAAAAGAGAAGGCTCGTAAAAAGTTAGGGAGAGAAAGGGGGTCTTGTATTTTGGACTCCCGTGTGCAGAAAACAACATCGTTTCTAAAATGAAATGACATCGTTTAGTTAGCTTTGTAAAGAAAAAAAAAAAAACTTAGATGTAAAACGAAGTCATCCGACATGAAATTTTAAAGGAAGTCTAATTCCGACTCCAAATTCGACTAAAAGGTCTGTTGGATCCGGCAGAGTATTTGCACAGCCTACTTGTTTGGGAGATGTGTGCTGGGTGTTTGGGCCTTGTCTACATTTTATGGGTTAGACAATCTTTGAGTGGGCCATTTTTACGTCTCACTGTACTTGTGGAGCATACAAATAAAAAGGGTGAATAAAAAACTCACCCAAAAAACGTCCAAGAAAAAAAAAATTCAGTATTTGACCGTAAAGAATAATTAAAAACTGGATTTTATTTTTGAAGTACACACGTGGTGACGGTGTCACGTATTTTTTTTATGGAGTGAATTTTTTATGGATCCTTTTATTTGTATCAAGGGTCGCCAATTATATTTTCAAATTATGTTTATGTCACGTTAAGTCACCAATATTTGATTATATAAGTTAATCCGAACCTAATTCATTAAATTAAAGGTATTAAACTTTTAAATCCTAATATAACCATTTAGATAATGGGTCATATTGTGTCACCAATTTTGACACGTTAATAATTAATTAAAAATATATTAATATGACACGACTCACTTAAATTCGTTTGTTTTATATAAACGCATAACTCACTTGATTTGATGAACATAATTTTACATAAAAATTTAAATATATATTTATTAATAACTACAACATCTTAAAAAATACATATCAATATTTTTTAAATTTTAACATATAATAAAATTAATATTACAAATCATACAATAACAAATATGAGCATAGGTATAAAAATTACAATCTTAATAATAAAAATAATAAAAATATAATCATACTGAAAAATATCAATATTACAATTTAATAATAACAAAATTTTAATTTTAAAATAAATTCTTAATAGGTCAAAATAAGTTAATTTTAAATTAAACAAGTTAACCCATTATTGATTTATTTATAAATCGTTTTTTAACAAATCATGTTTTGATTCAAATTCAAATATTTTAATTTTATATTATATTTATATTTAATTTACGAATCGTATAAGATATTTCTACTCATAATTTATATGCTCCACAAGTATGGTACTGAGACAGAAATGAGTTGGAGCCACGTATTTTTTGTTGACTTTACTCTCTCTTTCTGTGACTGTTTCTGTGGCCCTGTGGATGTGTGTGATTAAATAGGCTATTTCCTGGGAATTATGATTGAGTAATCGTGCAGGAGAGGGTTTGTATGAATAGTAGTAGGTGGTTTTTGGCCTTTGGGTTGTGTACATGTGTCTGTTTGTGGGAGGATGAAATCTCTTCTAGAATCCGCAGTGGAGTGATAATTTCTATAAAAATAAAATTTAGTTACGTCGTGTACTGTGTTCTAATATTGATATCTTTAAATTTTAAAATTTAAATAGATATTATTTTTAATAAAATTTACTTATTAATCAATTATATTAAATTAATACATATATTGATGCGTAATTATACTTATAATTAAATTTTTTTCAAATAATAAACACAGACATTTCCAACCAAATCATAACTGATCAACAGCCACAAATTGTTTATTATTTCTTCTTTCTTGTAGGCCAAGAAACTGAGGAAATTGTTTATACATTCATTATTTTTTTCTTCTTCTTCTATTTTATTTATATAAAAAAAAAGCTAAAAATAAAGATCTTTTGGGGCCGGCCCTTGTCTATGATTCAACGCCATAGTTGTTCTTATGTCTTCTCCAAATCTTGCAGAGAGAGTTAAAATTCAAGTGGCTCAATCTTTCTTGCAGATATGGACAAATATTTTAGTTAAAAGGAGTTACGCTCTACGTACTCGTTACACTCTTGACTCTTCGAACTCTCTACTTTTCTCTACTCTCCCGCATACCTACTAGAGTATTATTAATTTTGGTATTGGAGACTTCCTCGGCCACCACAAGGGCTACCTCCTTTCAATCTTTTCTCTGTTTTCATAGGCCACCAGACCGAAGACCTATACTGCTGAGAGCCCGGCCCAAAGACATACGAAACACGACGTTAACACATTAATTTGAACTGACAAAAGCAGACAATGCTTTTCTACTAATTGTATTTCATTTCTCACCAATAAAGGGGGTTCTTAATCCCACGATGCGTCTGTCATAGTCATGTGAATTATTTTTTATAGCTAGGTATACAAAATCATAAAAATTACAAGTTAAATAATTAAAATATGTAAATAATCATTTAAAAGCATAAAGTTATCCGATTCAAGCCTATAGCTCTCGGCATCAACGATATCTAGTCCACTAGACATTAAACTTAGCCAGTTATGTGTGCAAA